>CM057386.1:75427719-75655219 GCA_030015415.1 Cynopterus sphinx
CTCTGAGCTTTTCTTTCTTTCCTTTTCTGATCTGGTGGCTTAGCAAAAACAATTTCAATATTTTCTCCCTCTAAGTCCTTGCCATTCATTTCTTCCATAGCCTTAAAAAAATTACATTTTGATCAATATAAGAGGACTTCAAAATCAACTGATTCCTTTAAAGTTAAAAAATCATCATTAATTTTGAAAAGATGAGACAAAACAGGACTCATATTTTATTCGAAGATCCAGCTTTTCAAACGATATTTTTGATTTAGTTATACAATTTGGTAAGGCCAATAAAAGTTAGCTTGAGTAGATTATCTTATACCTGAGTTTCCTTCAATTTTTTAAAACATTCTGATTCTAGGATGACTAAAAATGATTAGTCTAATTTAGATGCCTATAATAATTCCCCATTATTTACCTTGACAGCACCGTCTCGCTCATCAAAATGAATGAAAGCATAATCTTTTAGTTTCTTCACTCGTTCCAGTTTCCCAAACTGACTAAATGCCTTTTCTAAAATCTCTTCTGTTACAGTATTGGCAAGGTTGCGTACAAACAGCACTTTTACCTGAAATTTAAAAATAAAACATAAACTCCCTATATATTTCCAAAGAGTTCAATTTCCAACACGCCATCACACATCCTGCAACTTCAGAAACAACCCATTAGAAGAAATCAGAAAAATAAAAGACTAAGTTTTCATTTGGATAAATACCAAAGAGCGTGACTGTTGCATCTAATGGGCAAAAAAACTTGGACAGACACCTCACCAAAGAAGATATACAGATGGCAAATAAGCATACAAAGAGATTCTCAACATCATGTGTTATTAAGAAACTGCAAATTAAAACAAGGAGATACCACTACACATCTATTAGAATGGCCAAAACCTAAAACACTAACGCCATCAAATGGGAAGATATGGAAAAACAGGAACACTGCTGATGAGAATGCAGGATGGTATAGCCAATATGGAAAAAGTTTGGCAGCTACTTATGAATGTATTTTTAACATATGGAACCAGCAATTGCACTCCTTGTTGTTATTTATCCAAATAAGTTAAAAACACATCCACATAAAACCCTGCACGTTCATAACAGCTTTGTTCGTAATTGCCAAAACTTGGAAACAACCAAGAAATCCTTCTGTAGGGGAATGAAATATTCAGAGCTAAAAGATATGAACCATCAAGTATGAACAGACATGGAGGAAACTTAAAAACATGTAAATAAAAGAAGATAAGCTTTAAAAGCTACATACTGCATGATACCAATTATATGACATTTGGAAAAAGGCAAAACTTACTGAGACAGTAAAAAGATCAATAGTTGCCACAAGTTAGAGGAGAGGGAAGGATGAATAAGCAGAGGAGGGAGGATTCTTAGGGCAGTGAAGCTATTCTGTATGATACTATAAAAGTGGATACATGTTATTCATCAAACCCAAAGAATGTACAACATTAAGAGTGAATCCCAATGTAAACTATGGGCTTTGAGTTATAATAATGTGTCCAAATAAGTTCACTCATTGTATCAAATGTACCACTGTGGTAGGGATGCTGACAAGCAAGGGAAGACTGTGTGTGTGTGGGCAGAGGATATATGGTAACTCTGTACTTTCTGCTAAAAACAGAAAACACCATATACATACATTGTAGTTTTATTTAGTAATTATTTTGCAATCAAAATAAAGGTTGTTACTTCCTAACAATGTGAATACCATGGCCTATGAGATAGCTGTTGAACATTTAACTCAACACAGGTGGTCAAAACTAATTAGGACCTGCTTTTAAAATCTTAAAGGGGAAGACAGTTCAAAATATTAAGATAAATTCTTACAATTTTGTATGCTCCTCAAAGGACAACTATAAAATGTGCCCTTTCTGGCTAAGAAACCATCACTTCCTCCTAACACATGAAAGAGCATCCAAATTTCTTAATTTGAAGTATTAATAACCCAATGAGAGCTTAATAGGCCAGAGGAAAAAAGAATTCAAACTATCTTCTGTTCTCAAGACCACTTATCCTTTCATAATATTCACAGTTCTAGCATTTCGCTCTTTTGATTTAAGTGAACTAATTGTAGTTGCTAGCCTATAACCATTTATAGGGATTCTTAAAAGACAAAAAGGTAGAATAACTTAACTGCAAACCACTACTGAGTAAAATGTTGACTCAAGAAATGTTTGTTCTCATAGGATGTCTCAATTGACTGCTGAAGCAGGATACCTAATAATAGCTAAACCTTGTAACTGCAGCAGCTCTGCTGAGGCCAGTACAGTTCACTATTTTTAGGAACAGGACTTTTAACACAAAAATCATGTAAGCTAATGGCGCCATTCTCAAAATCTCAAATTGCTCTTAAAATCCACACAAAAATAAGTGAACCATCTCCACAGCATGTAGGCTAACTACTTCAACATGAGTATGACAGCTATTCAATTATGGCCAAGTGTCCATAAATAAATTTCTATACTCATTCTCCATGCACATGGTACTATTTCTGGAATGTGGCATTAATAAAGAATGCTACGCTCACTTTCAAAAATGGTTAAAAAAAATACACTATTCATTTTATGCTTTTTCCCTCTCTAAAGCCTTCTCCTTCCCCTCTCCCACACCAAGCCCTTAAAAAATTTAACGTGACTGTCATTACCTTTGCCATAACCTCGGGATCAGGATCTTCTATAGGATCAGCCCATTCGACAGTTCCAACATTTCCCCAGACCTTGACTTTACCACTCATTAACCTACGCCTTGCCTGAGCAGCTGTTTTGTGATCTTCATATTCAAGAAAACAAAAGCCTCTATTTTTTTTCTTGTCGTCTGGTTGATGGTATAAAATGACGTCTGTAAGACCCTCTGAAAGTAAGAACCATTCCAGAAAAATCAGAAAAAAATGACAAGTAGATCAAAAGATTTATTTTCCTAATTTGAATATCAAATAAAAAGTCATTTATCTTTAGAGAATTCTCCAGGTAATTTACCTAATTCACACTTTCCAAATGTTCCCAACACAGATATCCCTACTGAAGAAAATATATTCTCTTAAAATAAACCTAAGGACTATTCTGCTTCCATTAATGACAAAGAGGCATAAAATTTTTACATAACTGCTTTAGGAAAATGGCAGTATAGGTCAGACACGGTTAGACATTTTTCTGATTATACAAGGAAACACTAAAACTTTTTAATGACACTTTTCTAGCCTTAGATATCAATAGCTTTATTTCAAATGAAATAAAATATATTAGTTATTACATAAGAATTTCAAATGTCCTTGGAGACTAATAACAGGCAGACATTTGTTAACATTCTAGGCACACAAAAATATTTTCTAATAAAGGCAGCCTGTCATTTGGAAACATAAAAAAATGCTTTACAGTTCAAAGAAATTGTACCACACTGACTATATAATCTCTCCTTATAGCAAGAGTACTTATTATTCCTATAATGTGAAAAATCAAATCACTTCACATCAAACAATCCTAACAATGTCAACTACCACCTAAGAAATGCATACAAACACAGGAAGAAATACAATCTTCCAAAACAAGGGATACACAACAATGATTCTGCATTCTGAGTTCAAATCCAATTGCATTCCTTACTAACTACATTAACATTCAACAAGTTATTTCCCAAAAACATTTTGTCTGTTTCCTTATCTGAAAAATAGTTACCTATCTCATATGGCTGTAGCAAGAATGAGTCAATAAACTGTAGTGTTTAAAATAGTGCTTGTCACATAGAAGTATGCAATTACATTGTACCTCCTTCCAAATAAATCCAACTTACCTGTTACTTTGCTAAATTCTTCAAGAATCTGTTCCTTGGTTTTACTCTTAGGAATAGAGCCCACAAAAAGCCTATTGTTGGCAACTGAGATGCAGACACCAATGTGTTTTCCAGAACGAATTTCATGATTATTATACTGAAAGGGGAAAAAGTACACCATGTTTTTATACTTATAAATCCTATTATAAATGCTTATTTTAGAAAGCTATATATCCCATATACTAATGCAAACCTTTAACAAATTAGAATTTCAACATTATGTTTTCTCAAGAATTTATCATTTAAAAAATATAGTTACCATCCATCAAGGCACTGTATGAGAAAATTATAATGAGAGATACGAAGACTACGGACAAAACATACCGAACAAGTTTATGGATTAAATTAATGCAAAAAAAAAAACAAAACAAAAACTCAAATCTTGAAATTTAGGAAACTTATTATCACTGGGATCAGGTCTGGAGGAGCTTACATTCAAAATGGCTGATTCCACAATACCTTAATTTCTATTTAAATCTAATCTGCCAACCAGTTATCCTCATGCAAATACCAACAAGCTTTCTGCCTTTCGGTTAACCAGAACCTATTTTCCCACCTCCCCTTAACCTCTTACACAAAGTTGCAATAACAGATTTTCAGCTTCAAATAAATTCAAGTCTAATAGGGAGAATCTTGTTAGTCTGAATCCAGCCCTACTTTCCCCCCATTTTATTTTCATTAAGCCTGCAACAAAACTGGAGAAGAAGTGCATTCAAGTAAAAGTACAGAAGTAACTATAAAATTACAGTAAAAAGTAAACTTAATTTTCAAGTAACCACATCTCATAGAAGGGTGAGATACTGTAGAGGGAAAACCCAATCTGTCAAAGTGGCAAATACTGATTGGTAGTAATCAACATTACTTACAAACCAAAGTTCCAAAGTATTCAAGTTATCTAGAAAAGTTAAAACCACCTCAAAATTTCAAAGTTGTAATAATGGTGGCGGCAGCAGAAATAAGTAATCCCCCTCACACCTGGCCTCAAAATATACCTTTAATGTACATACAAGTGAACTTATATAACTCAATAATCAACATGAGTTTCCATACAACTTACAGAACAGCCTTATGGCAAAAGTTAGCAAAAGGAAAACCATCCCTTTCCCTATTATTCCCATTCTTGCTAACAGGTGTAAGAGAAAACAAATTCAGAAAATTGATTCCTCCCCGTCCCTCTCTCTCCATCTCTAGACATTCAAATTAAACATAAAGCGCAAACATCCTTTATCTAGTTCAGAACAGCTATACTTTCTACTCCCCTGACTCAGTTTACTCTATCCAAGTATCTTATCATCATGATTCCAGGACTCCGTATTCTCTACACTTATGCCAGGGATAATGTTTTAAATAATCACAATTTTTACCTATTGGAAAAAATGTTTTAAATAAAGCCTTCCCATCACCAAATGGATAAAGTTCAAATGCTTGGACATCATACAAGTCCACTCTAAAATCCCTAGCACTTCCCCTTTCTCACCATAATACTATATCTTAAGCTATTTATACCATTTCTCCAACCTTTTCAGACTGCTAAGCCTCTGAATAAAATGCTTTCTCTGACACTTTCACCACCCAAACTCCTCTGCATACTTGTAGTTTAGAGCTCAACCATCAAAATACTCTACAATCCCTACATCCTATAAAGGTCAACAAAAACACCCTTCTGTCCTTCTGTATGTTAACACAGACCAATAAATAGTGCTCAACAGAAGTGGTTTTCCCACCCTAGGGGCCATTTGAAAACATCTATATACATTTTTGGTTGTCAGCTAAGGGTGGGAGACTTGCTACTGGTATTTATTGGGTAGGTAGAGGCCAGAGATATTACTGAACATCCTGTAATTCACAGGATAGGCCAGCATGACAAAAAATTATCTGGGGCTGAGAAATTGTGTCACAGTTTTCTCATAGCATTTATATTTGATTTAGATCAAAAACTTCTTAAAAGTATAACTATACAGGTTACCTGCAAATAAGAGCTATGAATGAATCCATCATCACATGAGATTACAATATCCTAAATTCACAAATAAGTTAACCTGACACAATAAATTGTTTTAAGACACATATATTCCCTAGGATTTTTACAGTCTAGCAGCAAATAGATTAGTGACAAATCAATGGCTTTCAATCTGGTCATCTAGTCTGTAACTCCAGGAGCTGACAAAAATAAAATATCAAAAAAAAAGAATGTAAGGAAATACAGTGTGTAAGGGAAAATATACAAGTTATTTTGAAGATAAGAGAATTTAGTAAAATTTTCCTTTTTTATATATTTTCATTTTCCAAATGTTCTAAGAGCAGGAGCTGTTTACTATAATACCTAAGTTTAAAAAAAAACGTAAAAATATTAAAATTCTTGGTAATATCACTTCCATCAACATTAATATAACAAGAAAGTAGTAATAATAACTGTTTTCATTATTATTTCCAGAAGAAAGTTTTTCACTTCTAACCCATAACTAGCCCTGCTATGATTACTCAAGGAAGGGTAAAGAAAAGATATATTTAGAATGGCTATAATCTCTGAATAATATTAATGACATTAAGATTTATCAAGATTTATAAACTATAACTCATCCCTTTTAACCAAAAAAAAAAAAAAAAAGATACAATTTTAGCCAACCCATAAGAGTAAATTAGCTCTCCAATGAAATAAGTCATTAAAGAAGAAAAGGTGACCCTCTGAATATATTATTCAAATAAAGCAGAAGTACCTATAAACAAACATTTTGAAGCAATGCCTAATCTCCCATCTACAGATTAGGCATGCACTTTCACATGTGTATCTGAATTGTTTAACTTTTCTCACTCTAAAGACTTTATCTATCACTTTCAATTCAAAACTAAATTTCATATCCCAGCAGGTCAGTGATAGATGGCAGAAGGGCGTAACAAAAACTGTTCTGAACCCTAAGAGATTTTAATTTGCTAATAAACCCTAACTCTCAAGAATTAAGAATTAGTACATCAAAACACTATGATGGTTTCAAAAAATGTTTAAATGAGGTCTTTCCAAATTCTAGGAAGGTGGGCACTGACGTTAAGTTTTAGAAATTTAGCTTTCAGATCCAGTACCAAAGTTAGGTGACCAAATAAAATAAAGATGAACTGTAAACGTTAATCAATGCTATTTCAGTATTTCAAATACCAAAACAGGAATTTTATAGTCTGGAACATTTCCGTTATCTAGGCTCAAAATATCAATGTCACTTTTTCCTTTCCTCATAGCTAGCCACCAAATCCCCCCCAAATTTAGCAATCTCATATGTAGAGTCTGATCCAGATGTGGTTGCTCAGTCCGAACTCTTCTTATAGTAGCAATGCCATTACCTGCCAAGCCTGTCCACTTTATTTTTAAACATTTCTTAATTACAAAGTGTTCTTTATATGGAGCCAAATTTGCCTCCCTAAAAATTCTAGTGTCTATTTCCTCCCCCCAGATGACAGCACTTCATATACCTGTACACAATGCTCATCATGACTCAACTGTTCTCTATGCTTGGCTAATCATTCCTTCCCTGATATTGGCAAACTAAAGTACCTCCAAGAGGGTTGGTCACCAAATAGTGACATCCAGTAACACAATACTGTAGATGCAGAATGAGGCTGAGGTGTCTTGTCTAGAATAAGCTGGAGACTAACCTTTCGCTTGTAGATACCATGCCTCTATAACATGTAGTCCATGATTACCTTAGCTTATTTGGCAACCATACCACTCCACTGACACACACTAAAGCTTATAATGTTAGTTGTATATGAGATTTGTCTTTGTCTCTACTCAATTCCATCTTCCTGGTGTAAACTATCTGTCCCAGGCTATAAAAATCTTTTCAAATCCTGATTATGTCAACCAGGGCATTTATCACTACTTGCAGATTCAAGTCACCAAATGTTTCAAGGGCAGTCCAACTCTGCCCTCATTGAAATCACTGATAAAAACTGGAACAGAACCTTCAACATATTACTACTACTACTATTTCTCTCTTAAAAATCTTTGACCTCTCCCCTTTCTATTGCTGCCTCTCCGGTGGCCTTTGTTATTGTCATCCAAACATTCTTCATTATTCCATGATTTACATCATGTTACCTATACCAATGATCAACATTTTAATGTCACAATGCAACTCAACCCAGCAGTAATGACTAATGCTTTCTGGCACTGTCTTTAAACAAGTTTTATCTCCTTCTTCTTTCCATAAAACATTGCTTCAACTAGAATCATTTATTTTCTTCACTCTCCTGCTCAATCTTTTTATCACAAACCTTCTCTAACAATCCCAACCCAAAGCAATCTACCCCTTCTTCATTCCTCCATTACAATTTGAACAATCTGCTTCCATTTTAATTGTAAACTCCTGTAAATTCTAAATAGTTGAATCAAACTACCTTGTAAATATGTCCATAGTAAAAAATATCATGCTAAACACACTAAATATCTGCTAAATTGCTACTTAAATACTTTGTGGACCAATCCTGTCCACAACATTGTTCGTAATGGCTACACACGTTACACTGATATATATAACCACTTTGGTGAATAAAACAATCAGCAACTATAAAACAATTTTTAATGTGAGTAAACATCAACTATTCAAATGTTTCTAACATAGGCACTATTTTCAGCAGGATATTTCCATTACGTAAGACTAATGAGCACTGTAACACCAGTAGCTGCACACCACACAAATACATATGCATAGTGTCTGTCCTTTCTCCCTAGCCTTTGTGACACCAAATACTACATATACTTCCAAACGTCCCCCAGGGGGTCCCCCAGGGGATCCTTCAGGGGGGTAAAAGGGAAAGCTTCAAATACTGCTGCCCCAATTAATCGAGAATAATCCCTGTGACTGAAGATAGCACAGAATAATTGCAAAAGGAAGCTAAAAAAAAAAAAAAAAAACCTTTAAACAGCAAATGGCCCATAGCTAATATGGGAATATTACAAATTATACTGTTAATAATGGATTAGATGGCACTGGTCATCCAGTCAGGTTATTTATCCAGCACTTATTACACAGTGGAAATGTTCTTCTAAATGTAGGCGAATACAGGTTAAAAAAAAAAAAGCTTATATTCTGATGGATAAGCAAATAATTTATAAAGTCAAGAAATAATTCTAAGTACACCCAAGCATTCTACTTTATCATGTTCGAGATTACTGTCATGGGGCAGCCGGGTGCTGCTCAAAGTCAGGAAAAGTCCCCTAACAAGACTGATAAAACGGCAGCATCTGTGATAACTGGCAGAAGTGTTAGAAAGTAGAAGGTAGCTGTAAGATGGAAATGGTCAGAGCTTAGGTGGAGAACAAAAAAGGTAAAGTGTGGGTTGAAGAGTAATAAAAAAGAGTAGGAGAAAAGAGGTAAGAAGAAACTTATCAGATAAGGCCTCTTTTGGAAGTCATTATTAGTTTTCAGCATGGAAATGTTGTGATCTATGCTGCCAAATGGTTAAGACTGTTAAAGGAGCCATGGAGAGCGGTGAGACTTAGAGAGCGAGGCGGATTCTTTGAATGGTACACCTTAGACCAGAGTGGTAACAGTGAGGACAGTAAAAAGTTGTTAGATGCCAAAAATATTTTGGCAGTAGAGAGAGGCCTTCCTGAGCTCCTTTCAACACTACTTAAACCACTACATAATTAGTCTACCAGGTGAAAAACCGTACTGTTGGGTTTATTTGCTATGTCTACTTAGCAAAAGGCACTCCCAAACAAAGCTGGTATCACACTACAGCAGTAAGACCTCAGAAGAGCCACCAGCCTCTTCTGCAGAATGAAATTAATACCACTTACCTTAAAAAAGGGTTAGGTGGTATTTTAAAAGTAATAATGTAGCATCTACCACAGCTCCTGTGCCACAGAAAGCACTCAAGTAGTAGCTATTCAACATTTCACAAATTTAGATCTTGATTCCCTAGCTAGATTAACATCATTTAGAGATGAAATTTTTTATTCCCCCAAATACAAGGCAGATAATGGCTGAAAATAGGGTCATTTAAGAAGCTTGCAGTTGCTTTCTAACTTCGCACCTCTTCTTCAGCTGTTAATATCAATTATCCCATTTTTATAATTCAGATGCCAATTTAAAATCTATAACAGCTTTTAATCTAGGAGAAAAACTGTTGAATCACATCAAAAAGGCCAAGTACATAAACTATTATGATTTAAAGTATTCCTAAAGACACTCAACAGTACAGGAAAGCAAAAAAGAGATGGTGCTTCAATCTCATCTGATCCATAAATAATGCAAAAGAGGTCTTTCTCAACATTTGATTATCTAAACTAGAACGACAGGTCAATTATCTTACATAAAAATTCACCTTGAATAGAGCTGTATTTTGAGTAGACACTCATCTATGACACAATTAGGAATAGTTTTCAAAGTATGATCCTTTAAAGAATATACTTGAGAGGTACTTATTTCCTCAAATAAATATAAAGCACTAAAACATCCAACTTGAGTTTTCTATTTCTCCAGAACGTTTCATTTCCTCAAAAATCTACTTCATTCTTTTACTGTTGAATCAAGGCAAATCTCCCAATTCTATTATTATCAAATTTTAGTCACAATAAAGCATCCTTTTTAAAAAAGCAACAGCTAACACATCGAATTCACCCCAATGGATGTATGTCACTCCCACTGAGATTATCTTTTAAAAAGCACCAAAATGCAAAGCCTTCTATTCATCAGGCATTAAAATATTAGCATGCCCCCAGATAAGGACTCAAAATCACAAACCCAGGAAAAAAAATGTTATAAAGTTTAGGTCAAGTTATTTCCTAGACCAATCAAAACGGCTCTTCAGTTATCTATGGAAAACTTCTGCATTGCAGTTCAAAAACTTAACTATATTACTAAGTCTGTACAATAAGGCTACAGCAATGCCATTTTAGACTACATTATTTTGTTAAACCAAGGCAATTACCCAAACTGAAATACATTTCATAATGTGTATTTACTGGTACTCAAAATCATCATGGAGTTTCTCTTCATCCTATTATAGGAAAAAGTACTAGAAAGTAGTCCACCATTAGCCTTAGGAATACGAATCATCTCTCTCCAATGATTTTTTGTTTGAGTTTTTGTGTTTTTACAGCATCAAAAGAACAGCTTTATTGGAAGGGAGAATAAAGCAACAGTACACTTCCAGACATAGAAATAGGACTGAGCAAGGGAAGTGTGGCTCAAGGGCCCAATGACAATATCTTTAAGGTTTCTGGAAATCACCTAGAAACAAGTTCTAGTGAGGACCCCATAATTAGTGTATTTTGGTAGGAAGAATTAAGCTGGCTACAAATGTTAGTTCAATGATTCCTTCTAAAAATGTCAATAAATCATTACTCATAATACTAACTATACTTATGAAAATTAAAACTTTATATAGTAGATGAAATGGGCTAAATTCCATACTAGCTTTTTGTAGTAAGATACCACCCTCACTGCCTTCTTAGATTCTACTTCCATATTGAAACTGCTACTTTATTACTACATGGCATAAATGTTCTTTTATAAATTGAATGATTTATAAAGTATCTTTCCAGAACTCATTATTAAGACTTTAATTACACCTGAACTGCTTAAGCTAAAATTTGGACAGCTTGAAGGTTACCAGGGAATGGCTCCCTATAGCTAAACCCCCTCTGAAATAGGAAGCATTCTTTGAAAGGAAAAATCAGCAATGATTTAAAAATACCTATACTACTAAATTTTTTTTTTTAAGAAACCTATATTCTTCCAAGTATTCTTCCAAGTAACATTAAACCTTTATCATATTCAATTATACACACCAATGGAGAGATTCAAGCAATACAGAAAGCACAACAGATTATACTTTTCTTCTCCCTAAAGTTCGCCTTAAAATCCAATATATCTAATATAGAAGAAAAAATAAAATTCAGGAGGAGAAATCTGAGGCTTTTAAGTTTGTTTAGAATTACTCATATGACATGTAAGGCAGATAAAGCAAATTTAACAAACACCTGCCATCGTGAACCATTTATATGTCTTCGTTTGAAATTAAACCTCAGCATCTTTAACTACAAAATATAGAAACTTGACTCACAGAATGTAATAAAACTAATTTGAGAAAGGGTTATAAAAGCCATGATTTGAAACATTAACATTTTTTCAAATTGGGAAAATAACTCCCCACATACCATTAGGTATTTTCAAATAAAATTTCGCCACTCACTACAAAACTAGAAATTTACCATCACAATGTCTTTGTGAAATATTTTTAAAAAAGGGATAACTCAGATATGGCCAGGAACTATGGAAGTCCTGTCTACTACAATTACTTTCCTAAATCTTTTAACATTCCTATAAATTAAAAAATAAGAATTTAGCCACCTGTTTCAAAGAACCAATAACTAGGAATTCTGCCATACTAGCTTATGAATCCTGAATCCAATCAACTGTACATGCAAAAATACTGCTAAACCGTGTACACAGAGAATGTGAAAGGCAATGCCTAATCAGCACTTCATAAACCTTTGGTTAACCCTTAGGCACAGTAAGAAAAAACCTGGCTTTAATTAAAGATAGTGAATGTGAAGACTGAAGGAGAAAAAAACTTACCAGTTTAACAGCCTCCTGAGCTGCTTCTTTTGTACAAAAAGTGACAAACGCATAACCTCTATTGAGACCTGTGAGTGGATCCATCATTAGACGAAGATCCCATATAGGTCCAGCTTTCTCAAATAATGGAACAAGTTCATCCTCAAATAGATCTCTTGGGATCTTTCCGACAAATATCTGTAAATTAAATATGAAGTAAAAACCATGGAGAGTTTCTTTAGGAAACCAGACATTTGTGCATTTACTACAAAAGGTACAAGTTTTTAGTTTCTTTACCTCAGTGCCAACAGAAGGCTGCTGACCTGAATAAACGGAATCTGGAGGTGGTCCTCCATACTTCCTCTGTCCAGTAGTCACATCAAGTGTGTAGCCTGTCCTTTCCAAGAGTGCCTTGAAGAATTCAAATGTCATTAACACATTTAATTCGCAAGACCACACTCATTCAATTAACAATTGAAAATCAAAATCAATTTTGCTCAAATCTTCCCAAGTATCTGGGTAACATTCTCTAAAAACAGATTTCTGGTGTCTTATAATTTCCTCTCCAATGTATACTTGTAATAGCCCTAATTCAAGGTGAAAAACCTCAGGATCCTGTTCAAATTATCTGCTGGTCTCTGATTATTGAGTAGTGGCTTAGTGAACAAAAAAACTGACATTGATCCATCAACAACAACTTTCAAGGCACCATGTACCTATTTTGCTAATACCTCTTAAAAAGGATGGCTGCACGTAATATGGCTGAGTTTAATTCTCTCCTGAAGGAGGGAGGAGCTGGATAAGTTAGCTCTCCCAAGTCTGGATTTCTTACCCAATAAATTCCCTATACCCCACACTCCTAGGTACACAATGCCATTCTGGGCATGTTGCCAACCTTCCCCAGAAATTACACTCAAGTCCAGAAATTTAGGAGCTACAGGAAAAATAACCTCATATTCATCTGATATTCAAGTGTCATGCTTCACAGGACCACATGGATCATTCAAAAAAAATGAGCCAAAACGACTATTAACTATTAAAACTTCATAAAACTGCAACAATGTGACATAGTATCTACATTTTATCTCCCTGAAAGTGAACTGTTAAAACTTACACAACTCATATTTACTTAGGAGTTTCTCTTCATCCCTTTTTATAAGTAAAAGTACTAGAAAGTAGTCCACCACTGGCCTAAGGAAAAATCCAAGAATTATTCCTCTTCTCCATCATTTCAAATCACAAAGCACAAAACCCATTTTCTAAGTAATAAAGCCAATCTAATAATTAGCTGATAAATTCTGGAATAAAAAGAAATACCAGGCATATGACAAAACTTATCAAAATGCTGGTAAATGATCTGGGGTCACCTCAGTCTCTGCAAATGAAAATGACTAGACAGAGCTAAAACTTTCTACTCAAAGAACTTTAAGTTTTTATGAGAAAATACTGTATATGACCAAAAAAAAGGCCCACAAAGCACTATAGATATTAACCAGTCTTTTTCTATTACACCCAAATGTCTGCTTAAAAGTGCAACATTGGGTTGGTAACAAAAATAAACTCAGTTATTACTATCACATAAACGAAATCATTAAATGGCTCATCTTCTTCTCCACGTGTGTAATTCCTGTGCTTCTTTGCCCTTAATTTTTATATGACCCAAATAAAGCCTTTTATGTCAAGCCCTAAAAACAAAAAGGTAAAACTTATTCTGTCGAACCACCTATAACAATGTCTCTGCCTTCTTGCCACAATTGAAGTCACTCCCTTTCATAGATATATATATATATGTGTGTGTGTGTGTGTGTGTTTTAATAAAATTTTAATGATTCTAACCCCCAAATGTAGATTTAATTACAACTGATAAAATTTCTGTGGAAAAATTAGGTTTATAGCGGAAACACAATTCACTCACAGACCTGAGAAAGCCTCAAATATATGGATGACATGAACAGCTAACTCCATACTCCAAGCTTTGCTTTTATCATACCATTAAAACACCACCCAACACCTAAACTGTCAATAACTGATTATCTTAAACCATAATCTTTGGTTCAAGAGCATTCGCACAATGTATTAAGAGCCCTAGATTAAAACTAGTATGATTACCCCATTTTCTATGAACTAAAAACAACAAAGCTAAAAACCAACACAAAAGTCAAAACCTAGATAAACCTGAGGCCATTAACTATTCTATATGACCTTAAAAAATAAAAAAATTAAAATTCTACTCCCAGCCCTCAGTTTCCTCATTTACATTTCCACACTGCTTTTTAGAAATGAACAATTTAGCCTTAATAATCCATAGTAAGGGAGGGGAAAGAAGGCTTTGTTAAAATTCTAAATCCATCTCACTTGATGGTTTGACAGTCCTAAGAAAAGCAATTAACTGCTAAATGTACACTTTCCACTAGTATGGAGTGAAAGGATCCCCTCCCATTTTGGGTTCCACTGTCAGTAAAAGCTGGACTTGCAGTTTTTCGAAAAGCATCTAAAAACATAGATTTCCTTAAATTTTTGTTTAAAATGCCAACAGCACAGATTTAATTTCAGTAAGTGAATAACAAAAAAAGCTTAAAAACATCAATTATTTGTTTTAAAAACAAATAATTACAGAAAAGCTTTTCAAAAAAAGAGTCATTAGAAAAGATTAGCAAACTATCTCATGGTCTTTAACTCTCAATATCTAAAAAAGAACACCCATTTCAAAACCAAAAATATTTACCAAAGCTAGAAAATAGCTGAAAAACTTTAAAACTGAAGGGAGGAAAAAAGTTTTTTAAGACATACCTTAATTTTTGCCTCATCTGGTCCTTTGCTAGAATCTGCTACTTTGGTCCCCTGTTTTTCTCTCTGCCTATAAGTCTTCATGACTCCACATAAAAAGGCACTTTTGTTCTGTAAAGAAAATTTCCAAACATATTTAATAACTATCTTATCTGTATCAATTACATCAAACTTAAACTACATCAAAACTACTCGTTTTGTATTCTTTTTACACTGACATTAATGTTACCTGAACATGAGAGAGATCACTGTCTTTAAACTGCTGAAGAACTGCCAATGCGCCGTCTTCATTGAATTCTTTTAAAGCTTCGATAGCTCGTTCATCTAAATCACTATGTGCAACCAGCCCTGAAGAAGAGAAAACTTAATTGTCAACTTTAAATATTTTTGGAAAGATTTTTTTAAAGAAAACACCATTGTTCACCAGTACAGACAACAAGTGTGCCAACTAAGTATTCTTCCATTCCTCTTACTATCTATATAATGAAAAACACACATACTTTGTCCATTCTATACTGCACTGTGTAACTAAATAAGGCCTCTCAACCACACTTACAATGAGTCAATTTCTCATCTCGTTCTGTGTTTAAGCCAGATAGTTCTGAATACTAAGTATTTCTACACTTGAATATATAAGCTTACGAATTCTAAAATCAACCAACAGAATACCGAGCATGACTAACAAACCTCTAGTCCATTTCAAATAACCACTAGAAAAAAGAGCCACACCAAGACAAACTACAAGTGTACAGTTACCAAATCATTTGAGAAATCCTACTACAAAAATACCCCCAAAAAGTCACATGGCCTGCTCCCAAAACTGAGCAGCTGTTGCTACCATCATATACTTATCCATCTGGCCAGCAGCTTTTACCTAACCCTTCCTTCTTCCCTCCCTCTACATTCAGTACACCTTACCTCTAGTTGACAACTACCACAACAAGGCAAAACAAAACTCCAGTTCCCACACTTATTGGAAACCACAAAAAGTTGCTATTTTAGCTCAAAGCTAGAAATCCAATAGAAAAATTTCATAATATAATTTTGCAAGTGTTAGTTCTTACCTGCAACGTAAATTTCATCTAGTTTTTCAGCAACTTTCTGTGGTAAACCAGCATCAAGCAATGTCTGAAAATTTTCTGAATGGATAACTGCAGAAGTAGTATCCATGGGCTCTTCAGTACCATTTCCATTAACATGTTCTGTAGCCATGTTTCCAGAGATCTGTTCAAACGCAATAAGCAAAATTAAACTAGGATCTTCAAATAGGGTAGAGGACAATATAAGAGCCCCAATCTTAACTTTCTCTACCAATTTCTTCACCAGCCAGCCTGCGCCTCCCTTTAAAGACGCCTTACAGTCCCTAACGCCTGACAAGCCTGATTTGGAGCGCGGGACACTTATGTTTCCTCAGCACCACCCCTGACTCACCTGCTAACACTCCCTAGGAAAAATCACATTGCAAATGGAGCCCAATCGGCATGGGACCAGCCAGCGTGCCACGCGCTGCTGTGCCCAGAGAATGAGGTGTGTGGATAAAGCAAAGCTGGGCTTTTCCCTCTCAAAGGTAAACCCCCAAAGGGCGCGCTTTTCCCGCCTGCCCCTTCCTTACACATCAGTAACAACAGTCAGCGAAGAACAAAGCGCTCACACCAGCTACCTCCCCACCACCCAATTCCTCCACCCTTCACCCCCGCATCCCAAAGCCCGCCCCCGACTCCGCACCCAGAGCGGCAGCCTCACCGCCGCGGCCACCAGGAGCCCATTAGAAACACGTGCTCCGCGCCTTCAGCTATCCTACAACTTCCTCCAACGGAAACCCACCGCGTCCCCGGCCAAGACGACCATCACCGGCTCCCGACATCCATCCGAAGCCGCGGCCAGAGTTCCCGGAAAGCACCAGCAGCACAACCTCACCCCTCAACAGCGGAGCCGCGTCGGCACCAGGCCACAGGCTCTCCCCGCCCCCCAGCGCCGCCGTCTCCGCTGTGACACATGGCCCTCTCGGGCCCGGGCGCCGGCGACCCCCGGCAGCCCGCCGGCCCCGCCGAGCCGAGAGCCGCGGCGCGCAGTGCAAGCCCCCACCTCGCTCCCGTCCGTCCGGTGGCTGCGACGCCCGCGCCAGCTGTCCCTCCCCCGGGCCAGGACCGACAGCCCGGCGGCGGGAGGGCGTTCCGCGAACTGCCCAACGCCGGCCGGACTGCGAGCGCCACCCGAGCCCAGCGCGCGGCTGCCGGACCGCGCCGGCTCCTCTCCGCCCACTCCCACGCCGCGGCGACGGCCACGACAGCACCGACTCCGCCGCCGCTCGCGGTCCTCGCGGCCACGGGGGCGCGGGGCTGCCTCCTCCCCGGGGCGCAGCAGACAAAGCCAGAACGGCGGAGCACATGGGGACGAGGAGGAAGTGGCGGAGCGGGCCGCGGCCTACTCCCGAGCAGCCCCAGTCAACGTGCTCCTCTCCCCCTTGGAATCCATTTTCCAGAAAAGCCGGTTTCTCCCGCACCGCCCTCCCCCAGCTCACTCCACGATTGTCACCGAGCTCCCCCCCCAGACCCGAGGCCGGGCGGTCGTTACCTCCCCGTTGGGCTGCGGCGGAGGAATCCTGTCCGAGGAGATGGGGCTGCGGGAGACGCGTGCTCGCTGCTCCCTGTGTCCGGCGCGAGTGGAGCTGTTGTAAAATGGCGGCCGAAGCTCACGCCGCTGGCAGCAAACCCGATCCAGTTCCACTCGCCTCCGAGCGCGCTCCCGGTGCGCGCGCGCGCCCCCGCGTGACCCCCCCCTTCCCCTCCCCTCCCTCCGCGCGTCCGCTTCTCACTCACTCCCTCAGCCCCTGCCCTGCCCGGCTCCTCCTTTCCCCCACAACCACGCCGCGGCCCCGGTCGGCCTTTTCCCGGCCCGTCCCTCTCCCCTCCCTGCTCCTTTCCCCCACTGCTCCCGCGCCCGCCTGCGGCCGCTCAGGCTCGAGTGGCCGCCTTCCTCCCCCTCGCTCGCTCGCTCGCACGCTGGCTCGCCCCCTCGCCCCGGCCCCCAGCCCCGCCGAGTCGGCTCCGCTCTTTCTCTCTCCCGCGCTGACGTGACGACGTCGCCGACGCCGCGGGACGCGCGCCTGCGGTCTCCACCCTCTCGCCCGCCGCCTCCCTGGCTGCTCACCGCCGCGGGGGCGCGAGACCCCGCCCTTCCGCCCGGCGGCGGCGGCGGCGGGGCCGGGAGTGAATGAAGGGCCCGCCCCTTCCCCTCGCCACACTCCCCCTCCCGCTCTCGCCGGGCCGGGCGGGGCGGGCCGGGCCGGCTCATCGTGTCCCACTCGTTCTCCTTTGTCAGGAGACGGGCACCTCCCCGCCCCGCCCCGCCCGGCCCGGCCCCGCCGCAGCGCCACGCGCACGCCACCCGCGCGGAGCTCCCACCCGCGACACAGCCGCGCGTCCCGGGCCGACGGGGCGGGGGTCTCGGGCCGCGCCCGCAGCCTCCCCCGAGGGCACCCACCCGTCGCGGCGTGCCCGGCCCCGCCCCCGCCCCCCGCGCAGCCGTTCCAGGCGCTGTCCACGCCGCCCTCGCCCCGCGCTCTCCGCGCTCGGGGAAGCTGCAGGCGCACGTGTCCCCCGGGGCGGGGCGAGACAGACAATGGGGCAGCGGGGGAGGGGAGCGGCGTGCGGCTCCGCGGACCGGGGGCTCCGCTGGCCCGCGGGACGCCGGTGCGCGAGGCGATTCGGGAGACTGGGTCTCCCTGGCTGGACAATGGGGACCTCTCGGGGCCCGCGCCGCTTCGCCTTCGCGAGAACCTTGGACAGAGGGAGGGGCGTCCGCGGCTCGGACGGGGAAACCCCGGCTGCTTTGGAGAGGGAACCGGGTTGGCCCCGCTGGAGCGAGGAGCGGCTCCGGCCTGGGGATGATCCGAAGGCCAGATTTGGAAGCGAAACGGCCTGGCGTGGAGTTGTGCAATGCTCCATTTCAGTCCCTGGCCTTTTAAGCAGTTGAAGGCTTCCTCGTGGCACAGTTTGAGCAACTTGAAGCAGCACAAAGCTGCGTGATTAGGGCAGCTGTGAAGAACATATCTGTTCCTTTTCGAAATCTTTGGCAACTAAATCTTGTGTGAAGGGACATTTCCTTTGTAACCGCTCTTCTAGGTACACGAAAGACAAGACAAAGGCACTTGAATTTCGGACGCGATATGGATACTAATTTTATCCAATGCAGCTCTAATGAAAAACAGTGTCCCACCGGTTTGAAAACAAGCTTATTCTTAAGAGCTCACGGTTTCCTTAAATAAGCTCTATGCTATGACAACCGATTTAAGGTTCGAGAAAAAGATGAGCACTCTTCGAAGTGCTTAATTTAAGCACGTAAAATGCCAGGTTATTTTCATAGGTTCTTGGATCAAAACATGGAATACTTGACCAAAGTACTCTGTAGCCAACCCGTTTAGCAAGCATTAGAGATCTCCACTGCTTAAAATCTCTTACTGTCAAACATGTACCTGCTGTGGTATTCAGGTAATTCAACAACAGGGATTTTAGCTCATAATCCAAAAGTCATAGATAATGCTGTAAATGAAAAACAACCAAAATGTTTAATATAAAAATGAGTAACCTTATAGATTAAAGAATTAAAATAATAGATCTGAACCATACAACGCTTTTTATTTAGACATTCCTGGAAAATCAACGTTCCTTTAAGGGAGAAAAAAAATGCTTCTACCTAGGTGATGTCACCTACCAAATGACCGAACCCTCCCAAAGTAAAAACTCTAGCTCTAATTGCTTTGTCTAGCCACCCCCCTAGACCTTTATTTACGCTTTCAGGCACTCTAGAGCAACATTTTAAAAAACTGAGGTGATCTTCCCCTAATCTTCCTTTTCCAGAGTTCCCGTTTCAAGTTGCCCACTTACATTCAGCAGCATTACCTGGAAATCAGAGTCATCCAGGACACTACCTTCTGCTTGAATGTCATTATCAGTTAAATCGTCTGAATTTTGTTTCCCTAACATATTTCCACTTCTCTGTTGCAACCAGGGGACAAGGCACCATCATTAACATTTCAACTAATGGTATATAGCCTCCTTATTCATCCACTCATATCTTTCCTAATCCATTCAAAACCCAAATCTCTCCCTTCTTCCTCCCTCTCTCCTTTCTCTCCCCACTCCCTCCCACTGTCTCTCAACAGACACACACACACACACACACACACACACGTACAGATGTAGATATATTGCAAATAAGACCCTATGAAACATCAGCTTGAAAAGGTTCGTTAGCTTCCCATTACACTTAGAACAAGAACCAAAATTCTTAATGAGATCAACAAAGCCCTCCATGATCTGTCCTGCTACCTGCCTCCCCAGCCACATCTTAGCTACTCTCCCATCTTCAGCTGACCTCCCCTCAATTATGGTATTTCTCAGCATTCCACATACTGAGGTCCTAGACAGCAAACTAATTGATGCCCTGAGCAAGCTTGAGAAAAAAGGGCAATCAGCCATGCTCTCCATTTGACATCTTTTTAAGTGAAACAATAGTATAATTTTCCTCCTAACCTATAGAACTTCTTATTCCAGGCTTGACTCCAAGAATTGCTACTATTACTGAAACATTGGGAATCCCTAATAATACTTTTTAAGAAAAACCAAACAATAGATTGATTTACTTGATATGATAGATACACTGAGATGGATCAAAAAAATGTTTATGAAAGATCTGGCACAAGAAAGTACTCAATAAATATGTGTCCTTACTTTCCTGGATCCTCTTTAGTGCTTAGAACAGGATTCAATGCTTAGTAAATATTGGCTGAATAAAGCCAAAAGATAATAAACTGAGACCCAAAAATCCTTGGACCTTATACCAGATCTGCTTGGATAAATTATTTCACTTCTCAGTTCTATTTTGTCATTTATAAAATAAGTATATTGAAACAATTTTTAAGATCTCTTCTAGTTTGGATATTTTATAATTTCTAAAAATATTCCTAAAACTCTTTCTCTGGCTTCTCGTTGCTTAAAAGTATTCCAACATTCTATTTGCCACTTAAGATCCTCCCCATTTGGACTGCAACTTCCCTTCATAGCAAAATAGCCCGCTATTCCCTTTATATGGATTTTTGCTCCAAACAAAACTAAGAGCAACAACAGAGATTGATAATACCCCAGTTTTGAATATGATCCCCAGGATGGACATGGAGAAATTGACACTCACATTCACTGCTAGTGAGACGATAAATTTTTTATAAAATAATTTGGCAAAACGCTTATTGCAGTATTGTCTGTAGTGTGTGTGTGTGTGTGTGTGTGTGTGTGTGTGTGTGTGTGTGTGTGAGAAAATAAATGTAACAAACATCTAGTAATAGGGGACTAGTTGAATAAATAATGGTGAATACATATAGTGGATTATTCTGGAGCCATTAAAAAGAACAAAGTAATTATAAATGTTCTAACATGGAAAAATGCCCAGCTTACATTTGAAAGAAAGAAAAAGGAAGAAAGGAAGAAAGGAAGGAAGGAAGGGAGGGAGGGAGGGAGGGAGGGAGGGAGGGAGGGAAAGAAAGAAAGAAAGAAAGGAAAGAAGGAAGGAAGGAAGGAAGGAAGGAAGGAAGGAAGGAAGGAAGGAAGGAAGGAAGGAAGGAAGGAAGGAAGGAAGGAAGGAAGGAAGGAAGGAAGGAAGGAAGGAAGGAAAGAAAGAGAAAGGGAAGGGAAAGGAAAGGAAAGGAAAGGAAAGGAAAGGAAAGGAAAGGAAAGGAAAGGAAAGGAAAAGAAAGGAAAGGAAAATAGAAAGAGAGAAGCCACCTACAGAACAATGTAGAGTATAGCATTTATTCATTCAGTTGAACACCTTTGATGTACCAAGCTCTATTATATGCTCTAGGTTTACAACAATGTATGGCAAGATGGACATAGGTAATCCATGACTCAATAAGCTGTGTGTATGTGTGTAACTACATATGCATGGATATAAAAAAATTGTTTATACAGAAAACAATTATAATTAGAAGGACAAGGTTAAGGGAGAGCATTCCTTTTTATTTTATACACCGGATTTTTCACTTGTTAAAATAAATATGTTTTTAAAAATATATTTAATTATTTTTTTACCTCATTACTGTCTTTACATCCACATAACCTTTGAAATACTGAAAAGATGGAGATGAAGCTTATGGATCCTTTCTCAAAAGAGATTTCAAATGAAAACTATATAGGATTACATATGAAATGCATTAAATATGTATGAAATTTGAATACATGTGCAATACATTATAGTTATCAAAGTATCTAAGCAAACCAAAGTATGATGCTTCAGAAGAGAGAGGAGAGTGTTTGAGGAGAAAGCAATCAACTTTGTTGAATGAGTGCAGTTAAGAGTTTGGAACAAAAAAGTGGTCTTAAGAAAAGCAGTTTCTGTAGTGACAGCCAGGTTAGAATGGGGTAAGGAAGTAATGAGAGTCAGCATATGTGGACTGCTCTCTAAAGACCTTGAGAGACGGCTCAGAGAAATGAGTGTTTGCTTAAAAGAGATTTGGGTTTAAGACAGGGTTTTTTGGCCTTGTTTTGGTTTGTTTGTTTTGTTTTGTTTTTTAAGCTGAGAGGAGCATATTTATATACTTGTGCATAAAATCCAATGTAAACAAAAAGGTTGAAGTTGCAGGAGAGAGGAGTTGAACAAAGGAGTAAGATTTTTTAAGACAAGAATGAAGAAAATAGATGTAAATATTAAAGAGGGAGGAAATAGGTCAACAGAAATCAGGAGGAATATAGATTAAATATTCAGAGATTGGCAAGGATAGTTCATGAAAGACCACACACAGCAAGAAAGGAGACACAAAGTTGTCAGGCCTTTCAGCCTCCTGGGTCCTGTTGTCTCCCTAGGTCCAGTTCCTATGAGTGCTGATTGGATAACCACTCCAGCATTCAGTCTCAGATTCCTCAATTACCCTTTAATGCCCAACTCTTCCCATGTATCCTTAAAGTAACATTTTCTTTATTTGGCTAAATTGAGTTCCCTGACTTAGCACAAAGGGCCCAATTAAAACATGCCCATATAAGATTTAACCATTTATGTGAATTAGCTGCATTACTGTGTCCATTTCTGCATTATATATGATAACATGTACATAATCAGCTAGTTTTTCTCTCCCTGTATATGCATAGTGATTAGTAAAGTCATTGAAAGACCAGGAAGAAAGGCATGAGGAAATAAAAGTCCTGGATCCTAGATAACTAGATCACAGAATCTTCCAAGAAAAGAGAGAGATAATCATATAGTTTATCAGACTACTAACTTATACATCTTCAATCCTTTTTTTATATTAAATATATTTTATTGTGAAAGATAACATATGTTCCTAATAAAAATGTAAACATTTCATAAATATATAAAATAGAAATAAAATGTCCACTGCCAAAGATAATCATTATATAAAAATACTAATAGTATATATTTATTCTGATTATCTCTCCACATAATAATACTATATTCAGATATTTAAAAATAATGATTTGATATCATATATGAAAAATCTTATTAATATAACTTGCTTTCTTAATATGTAAATTTTGATCACCTTTACCTATCTTCTCATAATCATTATTAATTATTGCAATGTTATACTCTTATAATAATAAATATACTCTTATCCTTCAATTGAAACTTGACTTAGGCTTTGGAATTAGGCTAAAATCTGCGTTACATGATCTCATTTCATCTTTAGCTCGTAGAAGACAAAGCCAACAATGGTAAATTTATAATCTTACATGTTTCCACTTTAAAAAAATATAGCATAAAAATAAATAAATACACATAATAGTCCAACTGGAAGTAAAAAAACTATGAAATTCAAAACGTAAATTTAGAAAGGAAAAATGGAGGAAAAACAGAAAACATTGATTAAAAACAAGAGAAAAATGTAATTGATTTATATACCCCCAAACTATTTTTCCTTTGAAAGATTCAGTAATGCAAACAAATGTCAGACAGTCTAATTGGGGAAAGAGGATAAAAAATCAATTCAGAAAATTAAGAATGACAGAATGACCATGATTTTTAAAAATCATGAATATATTATGTACTACTTCATAATGCATGGATATAAATTTGGAAATATTGATAATATTAACAATTTTCTGGAAAAATATGTTATCAAAATTAAGTAGAAAATAGAAAGAGACTAAAAACTGGAAGAAATTGTAAAGCTGTTAAAGAATTAACTCCTTATAGGGTTTTTGGCCTACATAGTTTGAACATTCTTTCATGGAAAATATAATTACAATGTTATATAAACTGTTACACAAAATAGAAAAAGTTGGAAAATTTCTTAGTTCATTTTATAAAATCAGCACACACTCATATAAAACCTGACAGATCATATGCATGCACACACACACACACATTTGACCAATTTCTATTATGAAAAAAAATGTAAAAATTCTAAATAAAATAGGTACTTGCTAGTTAAATCCTACAATTGAAAAATAGTAGAGTTTATCCAAAAACACCTGATCTAATATATCACATTAATAGTTAAAAGGGAGGAAGCTATATATTTATTTAAATAGATGATAGATGATAAAAAGGCATCTGATAAAAGTAAAATCTACCTTTGAGTTTCAATAATAGTAAGCTAGAGACTGAATTAAACTTCCTTGCAATAATAAAGAACAGTTTCATGAAATCCAGGCAATATCACACTTAATGCTGAAATACTGATGTATTAAAGTAAGTAATGCAAAAGGGAACCTACCCTTATTACCATTACTTAACAAATTCAGGAAATTCTAGCAATTAAAATAAGATGTGAAAGAAATAAGAAGC
Organism: Cynopterus sphinx; assembly: GCA_030015415.1. NCBI lineage: Eukaryota > Metazoa > Chordata > Mammalia > Chiroptera > Pteropodidae > Cynopterus > Cynopterus sphinx. Next base: position 75,452,687 of record CM057386.1, read on the forward strand.
ATAACTGTGGAAAAGAGAAGATAAATGTATCATTATTTACAAATGATTAGATACTGTACTTTTATAACTAATAAAAATGGTCACTAAATAGTCAAATAAAAAAGCAATCACCAATACCATTAGATTTCCTATATGCCAGCAATACCTGGTAATAAAATATGGTGGAAAAGACTTCTAATTCACAATAGTGATGAATTTACATGTGTATGTGTGTGTTGACAAATATATACATGCAAAAACATACATAACACACTTGCTTTTGAAAGGAATATGAAAATTATATGTCAGGAAAATTACAAAACTTACATTGAATAATATAAAAATAAGATGTATAGATGGAGAGATATTGCATAGTCTTGGATGAGGTTGACTAAAAGTTGTAACAATTGTCAATAGTTCCTAAATAGATTTAGATCAATAAATGTCTGGAAATCAAGTTAGCAATGTATGTCAAGGACTTTAAAATGATTATATTCTTTAATCCAGTAATAATTTTACTTCTAGGGCTTTATCCTAAAAAAATAATCATAGACCTTCAAAAGATTTAAGTAAAAGGGAGTACATATATGATAGTGTAATATACTTAACATAAAAAAGTATATTTTTTATTGAGCACTTGCTATATTCCAGATTCTGTGCACAATAATAGAGATACAAATGAATAAAACAGTCATCGTTCCTTCCCTTACAAGGACAAGACCAAAAGTGAAATGAACAGTTACACAATGGGTGATTAGTTCAATGATGGAGGAAAGTACATTGTTGAATTCTTTAGAAAAAGAAATTCACTGGAACTTAGGTATCAGGGAAGGCTTCCTGAGGAGGTGATGCCTGCACTGGGTCCTCTAGGCTAAGTGTAGGCATTAAGGTGTTCCTGAAGGTTCTATGGTGGGTCTTTTTTTTATGTTACACACTCTTCCTAAGCAATTTCTTTTATTTTGATGTGGGGCACAATCTATATTATATATGGGTCACTTCAAAATTAATTATTCTGGTTCACATATCTTTTCAGAGATTCGGACCTGACTATCCTGCTGTCTATGAACATTACTACCATGTGATACATATACCTCAAATTCAACATTTTTTGCTTCATTCACATCCCTCCATTCTAGTTCTTTCACCAGCATTCCCAGCAACAGAAAATGGTATTTTCATTCCTTATGTTGCCAAGCCATGCCTTGGACTCATTTTTAACTCCTCTCTCCCTTATCCCTCTATAACAATGCAATCTATACATACTCCTGGTCTGGCAGCCCCAATACTTCTTAAAACCATCCACTTTCCCCCATTTTCAAGAGTATTCCTTTAGTTTTAGCCATCATCCTCTCCCACTTTGATTATTATACTACTCTTAGATTGTCTTCTTGCCTCTGGTGTTGCTCTTAGGGTCAGTTTCAGGAGAAGATGACCTAGTCCCACAGGGCCCTGCACTCAGAAGAGCTCCTGGCTTGTTGTTATGGTCTGTTGTTGTCATCTTGCAATTTTTTTAAATAATTTTTTTAAAATTACAATTGACATACGATATTACATTACTTCAGGCGTACAACATACTGATATTTATATAACTTTGAAGTGATCACCCAATATATCTATACCCATATGACACTATATATAGTTATTATAATATTATTGACTATGACCTTATGCTATACTCTACATCCCATGACTATTTTGTAACTGCTAATTTGTACTTCTTTAATCCCTTCACCTTTTTCATGCATGCCTACAACCCCCATCAAATCTGGTAACCATCAAAATATTCTCTTTATAAGTTTGTTTATTGTTTTTCTTTAGATTCCACATATAAATGAAGTCATATGGCATTTGTCTTTCTCCGTCTAACTTATTCCACTCAGCACAATACCCTCTAGGTTCATCCATGTTGCAGATGGCAAAATTTCATTTTTTATGGCTGAGTAATATTTCATTGTATATATGTACCACATCATCTCTATCCAGTCATCCATTGACGGGTATCCAATTTGCCTCCACATCTTGGCTATTGTAAATAATGCTGCAATAGACATATGGATGCACATATTCCTTCAAAGTAGTTCTGGGTTTCTTCAGATAAATACCCAGAGATGGAATTCCTGGGTCTGACTTTGCCTCTTGTTATAACCACAGATTTTCATATGTTTGTTTGTTTTCACTTTTATGAAACATCTTTTTCCATCCCTTTATTTTTAGTCTGTGTGTTTTTTGATCTGAAGTAAGTCACTTGTAGGGAACATATAGGGAAGTAAGTCACTTATAGGATATTCTTATCCATTCAGTCACTCCATTTTCTGATTGGGGCATTTCATCCACTTACATTTAAAGTAATTGTAATTATTGATATATATGTAGTTATTGCCATTTTACTATATGTGTGTGTGTATATATCTATCTATCATCTATCTATCTATCTATCTATCTATCTATCTATCTATCTATCTATCTATCTATCTATCTATCTATCTATCTATCTATCTATCTATCTATCTATCTATCATCTATCTATATTCCTTCTTAAAGAAATCCTTCTAAAATTTCTTGTAATACTGTTTTGTTGATAAATTCCTTTGTTTTTTTTTTGGTGTTTGTTTGTTTGTTTGTTTGTTTTTGGTCTGGGAAACTCTATTTGCTCTTAGATTCTAAGTCATAGCTTTGCTGGGTAGTATAATCTTGGTTGTAGGTCCTTACTTTTAATCACTTTGAATATATTGTACCAATCCCTTCTTGCCTGCAAAGTTTCTGTCAAGAAATCTGCTGACAATCTTACGGGATCTCCTTTGTAGGAAATGAATTGCTTTTCTCTTGCACCTTTTAAGATTCTCTTCATCTTTAAATTTTGGTGTTTAAATGATGTTTCTTGGCATGGGCCTCTTTGAGTTCAAAATTGTTTGGAACTCTGTGCTTCTTAGACTTGTATATCTATTTTCTTCACTGAGTTAGGGAAGTTTTCAGTCATTTTTCCTTCAAGTAAGTTTTCAGTTCCTTGCTCGCTCTCTCTCTCTCTCTCCCTCTCTCTGCCTTCTGGTACCCCAGTATTGTAAATGTTGATGTATTTGATGTTATCTCAAAGGCCCCTTAAACTATCTTCATGTTTTTGGATTATTTTTTCTTTTTGCTGTTCTGATTGGGTGGTCTCTACTAGCTTATCTTCTAAATCACTGATTTGCTCCTCTGCTTCATCTAATCTGTCAGTTCTCTCTAACGTGTTCTTTATTTCATTTATTGTGTTAAGTTCTAATTGTTTTTTTTTTTGTTGTTGTTGTTTTCTATCTCCATTTTAATGTTTTAGATATCTTTGTTGAAGTTCTCATTGAGATCACTGAGCATTCTTATAACGAGTGTTTTGAACTCTGCATCTAGTAGATTTCTTATCTCCATCTTGTTTGGTTCTTTTTATGAAGCTTTGCTCTGTTCTTTCATTTGGGACATGTTTTTTTGTCTCCTCATTTTGGCTGCCTCCCTTTGTTTGTTTCTATGTATTAGGTAGAGCTGCCATGTCTCCCAGTTTTAATAGAGTGGACTTGTGTAGTAGGTATCTTGCAGGGGCACCTAGCATGAGCCAAAAAACAATCCGCAGATATCTTCCACCTGAGCTGAGCTTGGAGGTGACTGAATAGGCTAAGTAAGTTGTGCACCAAGGCTACCTGCCACTAGTGCCAGGCTTAGGGATGCTTAGCAAGAGGTATAGGACACACTAAGGCCAGATGCTTCCTATTTTGGATTTGTGAACCCTTGAGAAATTTTAGGAAAGTCCGAAGCATCAGCCTAGACAGGTTGTTTGTATAGAAAAGCCACTGCAAGCAGCTTGGATGAATCTGCAAGTTGTGTGGGGCTGGGTCTCAGGGAATCGCTAGGGTAGAGACAAAGGTGTACGCCAGATTGATAGAGACTCAGACACAGGAGCTGCCTGAGGGCTTAATAAAGGAACAATGGCTTCTGCCAGCACTTCTGCCTGGGAGAAAGTTTCCCCTTCATTCCTCGCCATGAAACCAGAAAATTCAGTTTCTCCTCTATGTCTCTGGTACCTTTTAAACTGCTGCCCCAGCCTCAGAGCTCAGAGTGGGCAAATCCATTAGCAATAAGTCCATGCACAGGCCCTTTAATAGGAATACCTGGGACTCTAGCAGCCCTCTGTCTCACTCAACCACAATCTCTGCTCACTTTCACAGCCAAAGTTGTGGAGACTTCCCTTCCTGGTACTAGAGCCCTGTACTGGGTAGCCTGGTGTGGGGTTGTGACCCCTCACCCCTATGGGGGGACCTCTGCAGCCAAGATATCCCCCCAATTTTTAACCACCATATGTGGGTATGAGAACTAGCCTGTTCCATGTCTCTGCCTCTCCTATCAGTCTCAATGTGGCTTCTTTTGTGTATCCTTAATTATAGGACTTCTGTTCATCTAGATTTCAGCAATTCTCAGAGATGGTTGTTCTGTAGTTTAATTGTAATTTTGATGTGCTCATGAGAAGATGCAAGCACAGAATTTATCCAGTCCACCATCTTGACCAGAAGTCCATAACTTAAAATATTCTTATCTTTGAACTTGTATTTTGTGAGTGAAGTTTAATGGGACAATAGAGTATGTATGTGAGTAGAAGAGATAAATGCAGTATGTATTTTTGCCATTTCTCGCTGTTATGTGGAAGAAGTATTTTGAAGAATCTGAAAAGGAGCAATCAGAAATGTGAAGAAAATATAAGAGGGAATAATGTTATAGGCACCAAAGGAAAAGAGCAGTTCAGGAAGGAACAAGTGGTCAACATGGTCAGATGCTAAGTCAATCAAGAATGGAACTAGAGGTTTTATTGGATTTGATGGCAGGGTCATCTGTTGAACTTGGCAGTGGCAAATTCAGTGAAATGGTGAGGACAAAGGTGAGAATACAAATGGCTGAAGTGTGAGTAGGAGATCAATATATGAAAGGAAGTGTAGGTGACTATCAAGAAATGTGGCTGTAAAAGAGGAACAATGGGTAACCTGTTAGAAGGAAATGTAAAGGCAAGAAATATTTTAATTTTTATGTAAAGAAAGACAGGAAACTTAAAATTGGGAGAAGCCAGAAGTGAGGGAGAAGTTGAAAATAGAGGAGAAAGATGGGATTATCTTTATATCTAGATTTTTAAGAAAGCAGGTAAGCTCAACAACCAAGGGCAGGGATCTTTATTTTGTTCACCATTTTGTGCCTAGAACAGTATGTTTCTTTCCTAAGACTGGTGTACAAAACTGTACCACTGTTTGTTTCATAAACTTGGTAAAATTTATTCTTTATAGTTTTGGAGGCTAGAAGTCTGAAATCAAGGTATTGTCAGGGTCGTGCTCCCTCTGAAAACTTCCTTGCCTCTTCCCAGCTTTTGGTGGTATGTGAGCAATCTTTGGCTTTGTTTGGCTTATAGTTGTTTAACTTTAATTTCTGCCTTCATTGCCACATAACAGTCTCTCTATTTCTGTCTTCACATGACCATCTTTTTATAAGGACACCAGTCATATAGGATTAGGGGCCCATCCTACTCTGGTACAACCTCATCTTAACTATATCTGCAAGGATTGTATTTCCAAAGGAGGCCACATTCTGAGGTACTGGAGGTTAGGAATTCAATACATCTTTTTCTTGGAGGAAATAATTCAATCCATAACAAGCATAGGAAATCTTGATTCAACATTTGTTGAATGAACGAATGAATGAATGAATGTGATTTGAGGGCTAGTGAAGGAATTTTCCATAGACCAGAGGAAGGACACTGTTCTATTGTAGTGAGAGGGAAGGAAAAACAGTAGATAACACATAATAACTGGCATAAGGAAATCGTGTCATCTGAAGTCTTTGAAATTCTCCATGAAGAGGGGGTGTAAAGAGATGGGGTGGGGAAAGGAGTCAAGAGATACAGAAATCTGAAATGAGAAAGAAAACTGACAAGGGAAATGAGAACTGGCTTAGTAGCACTGGAGGCCTGGTTCAAGTTGGAGACCAAGAATGTATAGCAGCAGAAAACTGCCCCGCAATGTGATTTTTGAATCAAGGCAAATGGTTAAATTCATCCATAATTGAGGTTTTGCCAGGTAGTAACCAAGGAAAAACAACAAGGGTAAGGGAGATGGGAACATAGGCATGAAAGGGCCACTGATGTCTTGGAATTAGGCTAGAAAGGAAGAGAAGTTAAAGACAAGTGGGACTTGAAATGTGTATTTGTGCTATGGACTACTTGGCCACTTTAGAGAGTCTATGGACCCCTTCTCAAAAATATTTTAAATTCATTAACCAAAATATGTAGGATTATGTATGAAACCCCATACATTAAAATGTAGTTATCAAAAAATTAAAGCAAACCAAATATGTGCTATAGTAATGTATATGTGTTATGGTCTGAATGTTTGTGTCCTCCCAGAATTCACATTTTGAAATTCTAACACCAATGTGATGGTGTTAGAAGGTTGAGCATTTTGTTGGTAATTGAGGTCATGACGGTGGAGCCCCCATGAGTAGAATTAGTTTTCTTGTAAGAGACCCCACAGAGGTCCCTCACCTCCTTCCACTGTGTGAGGAGGATACAATGAGAAATCTTCAACTCAGAACAAAGTCCTTACCTGACCATCCTATACCCCGATCTACTTCCAGCCTCCAGAACTGTGAGAAATAAATTTCTGTTGTTTATAAGCTGCCTAGTTTGTGGTATTTTGTTACAGCGGCTCCAATGGACTAAGATAATGTTTCTTTGCATCAAACAATATCTAGTGGCAGGTTTAAAAAGGACCATCATTTCTAGGTAAAAATAAACATAATTGAAAATTTTAAATATCTGTATGTGATACGAACCTCAGTATAGCAATCTTTTCTATTGGTGGTAACGCCATGGATACTGCTAATTACTCTGTAGCATATTGCCTCCATTTATTATGAAGAAAATGCTAAATTTCAGTTATTGCTTAGTGAAAATAAAGATATAAATTTTTCCTCATCCAAATTCATAGATCCCTTGAATTCTATTCATAGATCCTTGAAGGTCAGTCGATCCCAAATAAGAATGCTAGGTTTAGAGGGAGAAAGTGGAAGAGGTCAAAAAACTGAGAAGCCAGATCTTTTAGACATTGATGTGTGGATACTGGAGACAGATAATAATTAGTAAGGGGCAGTAACCAGAAAGTTGGACAATAATAACCTTAAGGTAGGGCAAAGAGTGGCAAGCCAGGTGGCGTGAGCATGAGAAAACCAGGGGTTTGTACATAAAGATGGAGAAATAATTGTCAAGAAGCAGCAGTAGGGAGCAAGGAAGACATTAACTGTAACTTCCATTCCTGAGGAAGATAGCTTAAGAAGGCTGGAAAGGAAAGCAGTGCCCTAAGGGAAGGACCAGATAATTAGAACATGGAGATGGAAGTAATGCACAAAAATACGGAAATAGAGTTGAGGGTCTGCGATAGTTTCTTAGTCCTGCAGACTGCATAGTGAAAAAGTTTGGGAAAGAGGGCACCTACTGGGGGCATTATGAACTGGAATGGCTGTAAACAAACGTGAGAAGATAGATTACAAGAGGCATTTAATTCTTGGATGGTAGTATAAAACTGCTCGTCAGATATAACCCATTACTATTTAGAATACTGCTGTACAATTTGTCATCATGATAAAATTTAAAGCAATTAAAATTTCTATTCTTAGGGAATTGGTTAAATAATTATTGAATATCCATAAAAATGAAATGTTTTCAATGTTGCCAATAAGAGCAATGACTAGAAGAATTTTTAATGGCACTGAAAATTGTCATTATCGAATATTAAATGAAAAAAAACCCAGGATAATAAACCATATACACTATAATTTAAATTTTATTAAGGTGTAGATCTGTATAGGAAAATACATAAAAAATGTTTAAGCATGCTTATGTCTAAATGGTGCAATTATGAGTTATTTTAATTTTATTCATAATATCTCCTTTATTTTTATACTTTTATAAAATACATTTTTATAAAATTTTAATAGGTAAAAAACAAAAATATAGCTTTTAGGAAATTAGATACATTTAAACTCCCCAGAACCCCCTAAAATTGAAAATGTATATTTAACTTACCCTGGAAGTTCATTTTCTATATTCTTTATTAAAGTTAAAAAATAAGTAATTTAAATATCAATTAAATGGCAAATAGAAAATTGCATAGGAGACAGTTTCTTATGTTTGGATTTCACTGGATATAAGGTTAATAGATTATATTTTTATTCTATGGTAAGAAGAATGCTCAAAGATGTTTAAAGTTTTATTATATGAATTGTCTATTAACCATAAATCTAGAATAAACATTATCACAGTATTGAGCTTACTATACTTCCTAAGATATAGCTGTTGAGTAAAATAGACAACAATGCTATGGACAGGACTGATATCACTAGTTGATAGAAGTGTTTCATATTTCATATTTCCAAGATGTCACTGAAGCTGAAGTAATAAATCCCATTATTTTATTCATGTCAATAATTACCTTTCTAGAGTTTTGTTTGTTAAACTCACCTGAGGAATTCTTTTGGGGAAGATTAATCAGACATCTTATAGCTGTGACATTTTTGCAGAGTGGAGTGTGCCAATATCTTAGGATAAATATATCACCTTTATTGAAATTATTCAAAGCATATTTTTTGTGGAAAGTGTATCTTTAAGTGGCAGCATATTATTGACATGACCTCAAAACATCCAATTGGTTACTTATATGCTGATTGCCTCTCTTTAATTTTAGCAGCCATTGTTGATCATTGTTTAGGTACATTAATTCATTAGATATTGAAAAATGGTGATATTACAAAATGGTGAGATTCTAATTATGTCATTTAACTGACATTCATTAATAAAGAAACTTTCTCACCTTCTGTTTGATTTTCTGCTATTACAGTTGGTGCTGGGAAGTCCCTTTATTTGCCACTTCTAAAATTAAGTTGATGCACTAGCATCCTCTAACAGCATCAAATAAATATTTTTGGTATTATTCTGAACTCATAGATTGGAACATATTTTGTATATTTCAATCTATTGTAGTTATTATCCTTAATAACGGTCAAATTTTCCACCTTTTGGAAGTAAGAGATGCTGAAAGTTGGCTCCTGAGTTCTTTTAAGACAACCCTAGCAGTCTCTGATAGCTTTCTTGCTCTGCGCTATAGCAAGATACACCAGGCTCATCCTGTACATTTCTTGCCTCAGATGTGTAATCAGTCATTTCTCCAATGAGCCCAGTTTCCTTTTAATGGTAAATGGTAGAGACCACAATTTGGGCCCCATGGGTAGGATTCATGGGTTTTGATGTGATGAATCACACTTCAAGTTTTCTTTTACGGTGGTTCCCATTATACTCAGCAAAATCCTTTCAATGGTTCCTAAGGCCCTAGATGATCTGCATGCCGTTTCTTCTTTCCTTACGGCACATGCTCCTGTCTTTGGGCTGTGCCATGGGAATACCATTTTCTAAGATAGGTGCATAACTCAATCCCTTACCCTCTGTCTTTGCTTATCTCATCTTCTCATGGAAACCTATCCTGTCAACTCACAATACTAAAATCACAACACTACTTACCTCCTTAATCCCACTCCCAGTGTCCTGTGTTCTACTTATTTTCATGTCACTTCTCATGTTTTCATATACTTTATAATATATCATGTAGTATCCTTCTCCTCCTCCTAAAATGTAAGCTGTACAGGGTAGGGATTTTGGTCAGTCAGTTCATTGCTGTATCTTCAGTGCTTAGGACAGTACCTGTACATGGTAGCTATTCAGTTCAAATTTGTTCATTGAACAAATGAATGCAATCTTAGGATATTTCTGAATTATCACAAACCTAACCTATTAGTGTGGCTTAATCTTCAAAGGAAAAAACTGAATTTAAAGCAAACATCCATCAAGGTGAGCTATATCTAGAAATGTGGAGACAATTCCATGAATTTCAGAACTATCCTGACATTTCTGGGTATGTGGTCAGACTTTGAGCAGTCTGTACATTCATTTTTGAAAAGGAAATGTAATATAAGCTGAGAATCTCCAATAGCAACAAAAATTAAAAAATGAGAATTGAAATGTACCCCAAAGAATACACCTTACTATTGCCCCATTAGAAATTGAATGTGCTTAATACCCATGTTCTCACTAATGTAAACTAATCAACTATTAGTAATATGCCCCAACCTGTACTTTGTATAAAAATAGTTGATTAAAGTTATTTGGCTTGAGTTTTTATTACTGTTAAAATCCATATTTTTAATAATTGCAGGGCATATCATCAGTAAAAAGTTAATGTGACAAATATGGATTCCAGGTTACTATTGACATAGCAATAGAAGGCACAAAGGAGAGCAATGAAATAGAGGCAAACTGCAACTCAACCTAAAAATGAACTTCCCAAAAATAGAACATACCTCTCCTCCATGTCATAGACCTAATCTGAGATTCAGAATTGTTTGGGTTCATGAGGCTGAGCCTTCCAGGTTTTTTAGGATGAATTGCAGGGTCAGCAGAGCCTGCTAGGAAGAGACTGGAAATGGGGCAGATAAGGATAGGAAAGAACTAAACCCATGCCTGACCCCAGGGACCAGGTCTCAGTGCCATGAAAAAATGTCTGTGAAAAAAGGCTGAAGGGCTTGTTTTCTGAGGGTCTTTGTGAAGTGAGAGGTACAAGCAGCGCTGCACACATTTCTACTTTATGAGGCAAAGCACAGGAGGAAGATATGAGAACACAACATCCCTCTGGACCATGATAGTGTCAGCACCAAAGGAGACTGGTGTTCTGTGGAAGACACTGAATGTATCAAGTACCCAAAGGAGGTGCCATAGTCATAGGCAGAGTATCAGAAAGGACTTCAAGGGAAGATCTATTTGTGAACACACGTGAAATACTCTAATGGGGATCCCAGAACCATTCTGAAGAAATTGTGTAGAGGCTAGAGGCCCTGTGTCAACAGGTGATCAATGAGTCAGTACAATTTAAAGTGATCTTACCCATTCTCACAGATTAACAAATTGAAGAAATTTAAATTTTCACTGGAAAAAAATGAGGTACCACACTATTAGTAGATTGAGTACCAGATTGAGGGGAGTAGATGTTGGTTGTCATTTTGGTTATTAACTAGCTGGGTTACCTTGAGCAAGACAAGAATCTGAATTTAGACTGGAAGGGCCTTTGCAGTTGAATAGGGCCAGCCTCCTTCCTCCAATTCACATAAGTGGGAGACTATCACATGGAGAAGGTATATTTTAATATTGGGAAGTTCATTTTTAGGTTGAGTTGCAGTTTGCTTTTTATTTCATTGCTCTGTTTTGCACCTTCTAGAGAAACATTTAAGTTAACTGCCCCTCTGGGGAAGGTATTTAGTGGGATAAGAACACCCTCTTTAGATTGCCAGATTTAAAATTCCAATTCTCTTTCCTATGTGACCTTCATTAGATTACTTTTCTAAGTTTCAGTTTCCTCACTTATAAAATTGGCATAATAATAGTACAACATGGGAATATTATTTTCCCACAAGATATACTTTCAAATATCTAAAAATTGTCATCATACCTTCCTCTGATTTTAATTTCCTCAGGTTAAATATTTCTAAGTCCTTAAAATATTGTCCAGAATAACATGGTTTTCTGAGCCCTTTTCCTCCTTAGGATAGTGTTCTTCTTAAAGCCATGCCCAAACTAAAAGAACATTTTAATCTGCAAAGTATGGAGGATGATGGAACCATGCTTTCCAGTGACGTAGACCTTAAGCAGCCTTTATTTTAAATCTCTCAATCTTAGTTTGCTCACATATAAACTACCTCAGTCTGTTGGAGCTGCCATGATGAACCACAGACTGGGTGACTTAAGCAATAGAAGTTAATTTTCTCACAGTTCTGGAGGCTGAAAAGTCCAAGATCAAGGTTCTGGCAAGGTAAATTTCACTGAGGCCTCCTGGTTTAACTTATAGGTGGCTACCATCACCACCTACACTGTGTGCTCACATGGTCTCTTCTGAATAGGATACGCATCCTATCTGATCAGGGCCCTATATCCTTATGACCTCGTTTAAGCTTAATTTCTCTTTGAGGCTCCATCTCTAAATAGTCACACTGGGGTTGGAACTTCAACATAGGAATTTGGGGGAGACAAAGATTTAGTCTATAACAGCTTCCAACTTTTCTAATTTCTTTTATTTCTTCTGGAGAACTTAAATCACACCGTTACCCACCCTAAATATATGTATTGAATCCTACTTCATTAGACAATTTTTTTTTATGAGAGCCACTATATTGTCCTAGGCATAGTGAAAGGGCAGTTTTTGCTTGCAAAAACTCACACTCCAAGGCCAGAGACAGAAAACAATAATTGGAATACATGCTATAAGTCACTTTATAGTATGAGAGGACTTCATTTTACTTCGTTTTCATCAGCATCTTTCCATGGTACACATGATCTTTGTCATTACTGAGGACAGTATTCCAGCACTATCTTGTTTTGTTCCTGCTGTTATTGTTGCCACCCATCAGCCCGATCTCAAGGTCAATAATTTTAACACTTTTACTTACATCCTTAATTCTCTTGACCCGTCATTGCTCTGCTCCTCCCAGCTAATTTATCCCTAATTTTGAACTAATCCATTGATCTGCTGTCAGTTCCCAAGGCAGTTAAGCTCCATAGAATAGTGAAGAATTATGCTGATTAACTAATAAAAATTGTAGGTTTAAGCCTCAGAAGGCAATTTAGTATTACAAGGCAAACTTGTAACTAGATTGTAGTTAATGCAACTTTAGTCCACGTCTGATGAAAACCCTTATTGCACTTACTAAATTCCTCATCTCATGCCCTCATGAAGACTACTCTGCTTGATACTTTACCTGATATCTAAGTTGTCCTCAGATAATAACAATGCCCTGCATTAAATCCAAGGCAATCTACACTCCCGTCGCCCAGGATTATAAACAAATATTTGCTTAGCTCTCACCCTTGCTTTTCATTCCAAAACTCCTTGATTTTAAATCTATTTTCTGTTCCAGATGGGCAATTAAAGACTTGACAACAGATTACTGCTTCCCAATGTTTCTCCCTTGACTAAACATGGAGTGCCCTACTCTTTAGATTGTTCTAGGACTCAACTCTTGGACAAGTTCTCCTATTTATATTCCCTCTGTGATCCCATCTAATCTTCCATCTTTAAATAAATATACCATCCACATGCTGATGACTCCCAATTTTATTTCTCTAACTCCCATCTCTCCCCTGGAACTCTGGACTCCTGTATCTAACTCAAAATCTCATTTGGGATTTGCCATCTGAAACTTAACATGTCTAAAATTGAGCCTCTCAAGAGGACACTTTTGGGAAAGATAGTCATTCTCTTGATTGCAGTGTTTCAGGGGTGCATGTCTATGGAAAAACTCATCAAACCGTACACTTTATTGTATGACAATTATAGTCAATAGGAGGCAAAGGCTCGGCAAGTTTTGATTTCAGTAAAGTGATGCACCGTATTTGTAAATATTACTTTCTTCAAATTTCTGAAGTGCTTTTCATTGAAGAGAACTAGAATGAACTAAGCATAATTGAGTTCCCAAACAGATTGAATTATACTGTACTCAATTTGGGATTCTTCCTGTTATAAATCAGCCACATGGCATGTTGGGCCCTCAGTGGTAGGCATACAGTAAGGGGAAGAGGCCAGGACTTGTGAGAATGGGACAAAGGAGTCTATAGTTTTCAGACTGGAAATGTACCCTCCTCCACCCCATGAGATGGCCCATAAAATTTCAAATGACACATTTGTGTTCTGATCTGATCTTTGTATATACCCAAACATGTAGAAGCAGCGAGGCAGAGGAAGGCTGGAGGCTATGGCAATATTCAATGAGGCAATTTTAAGTATTATGCTTTAAATATTTGGATCTGAAACCAAACTTTTAGGAGGAAAGAAGGGGAAGCAGGATCCCACCCATGGGAAGGAGGGACTGGCAAAAGATAAGCACACAATCCGAGAAACCTGGGATTCAAATAAAGGCTCTAATGCTAACTGGGGAACTGGTGCAAAAATCATGAAAACAGCCAAAAGCTCTTTCATATAGGCTGGGCAAACAGCAAACATGAAGCACATAATCACTTCAGGAGGCTCTTGATTTGGAAGCCACGTGCAGGATATTGAATTTATAGAAACAGAATTTTAGAAAGCACCAAATGGTAGGTTTAAGCCAAATCAACTTTTAGATAACCTGGAAGCACAGTGTAAGGCAGAGAAAAGAATTCCTATTAGCTACTCACTAAACCCAGACAATACATTCTTTCAACTTCTGAAACCAACACTAACCAGACCCAACTATTATACTCCCATTCCTTTAGGTCACTAAGGTTTTTGAGTCTCCATTGAGTTCTCTATTAAGTTGCAAATATAGTCTGGAGGGTTTCTCACCTTGCAAACTTAAAGCCCCTGGTCTCTGGCTAAAAGTTGGGTGTTCTTTGTGTACCCAACTCTCATCTTCCATTCAAGTGTGGAACTTGCAGTTAACACTAAATATGACTACTTACCTTCCACTGAAACTGTTTTAGGGAATTCAAATGATTATAGCTTTTTAGAGTTCTAAGTCTTGCTCAAAAACATTAAGGGTACTTTTCTAACATTTCAGCCTTATTCTTCACTTGTCACCCTCTGGTTCTGGAGCATACCTTCTTTGCTCAGTGTTTATGCCTAAATCTTCTCCACACTGGGAGTTGACTCAAAAATTCACTTGTTCAATCTTGAGAGATACTGCTTGCTTTTGGCTTTTCTCAGCATATTATTACTACTGACAATACATAGTATCTTACATTTAACCTTGGCAGAATCCAGAACGGTGCAATATATAACAAATGCACATTGCCAATCTGATTTGGATTTTATCTAAGGAAACACATTACAAAATGGGAAGGGCAAAAAGTGGAGGAAAAGGTTAGAGGGCTCATTTTGTCTATTTCACAACTTTTTAAGTTGTTTGCCAGCTCTGAGAAAGGGTACTTTTGCCTGAAAGTTTTGTGCAGGACCTCACTTGGTCTTTTATCACTCACAACCAAGCACATTAAGGCATCTAGGCATTTAAATCAGTGAAACATCTTATGAAGCATGCTACAAAGTTCCTTATAAAACAGGGTAGGGTGGGTTCAAGGGTGCAGATTGCAAACATCAATTTAGGATTGTTGTCTCATGGGCTTCCCCTGAGCTCTATGGGCTCAAAACTGAATTATTTTCAGTTAGGTAAGAAAACAAACATTTTAAGAAAAAGATGAAGGCTCATATGAGGAGAAAACTTTGTATTTTGACTATGATATTTAAATATGTGATTGGGGATAATTTCAGTAACCTTCCTCATGACCTTTAACTGCTATGTTGTGTTTGATCTTCATTCTCAGTACTACTCTTTTTAGCTTAAACAGCCTTTCGTGATGCCCGGTATCCTCTCATCACCACTAAAAGCCCTCTCCACCTTGCTCTCATCCCTATTATTAAATAGTCAGCACAAACTTTCACTCAGCTTTAATTACACGTATTTTAAACTCAAACAGGTGACCAAAGACATTCATTTGGAAATTTGATCACAAGGCTAGTTGACTGAAATAGTTTGATATGCATTCTTAGCAACAGGTCTAATAAGTTTTATCTACTGGTTAACAGGCTGTGATTCTCTAGGGCAGTGTGACATGATTAAATATAAATAGCTTGAATATTTGGATACATTAATCTAGACTTGATGTTGGTTGAGAAATCTATGTGCACAATAAAAATATACTCAATCTTTATCTGCATGTTTTCTTTCCATGTCCATAAAATGAAGAACTTTTTCTGATCACCAGCTTTCCATTCAACAGCCCAGTCAATCTTGTAATATTAGGCCTAAAAAAGGAACAACACTTGAGATTTACAAAAGCATTAATATCAGAACTACTTAAAATTTATTTTAAAAAATACTAGTGTCCTTATACTGGTCTATCTCAGAAGCCAGATCCGTATTGCTTTTTCAACAGAAATTCAGGTTCGGGATAGGATCATCACAGATTAAGACCCAGGACACAACACTGACTATAAGCAAAATAACTTCACTTACAGAAATGGTTACCAGCTTAGGGACGTCGGAGAAAACTGGCTTCTTTCAACGGGCAGACAGCGACCCTTCACTGTTGGCAGATAAAAAAGAACATTATTGGGTGGTAGTTTTTCCTCTACAAGATTTATAACCTAAGAGAATCTTGTTATAAAATCAGACAACAAAAATTTATTTCATTTTTGCATATTGGTCTTATCTCAGAAGCCGAATCCGTACACATTTTTCTTCAGGTAATCAGCTTCGGGATACTTTTCATCACTGATTAGACCATAAACCAAAGCAACATTAAAAGGCAAGCACTATTAGGAAATACTATAGCAGACCTTATAAGCCACACAACTTACTTCAGAACAAAATAAGGCTGCTAGTCAGTGACATCCTTAGCTTCATTAGTATTCATCAACCCCCAGGATGCTGTTCAAAGACAAGAAAATTATCTTTTAACATATATACAGGCTAAACGTGATGAATGAAAATACTAGTCCAACACATACCTGGTGAGACTGTCAGGCTGTAATCAAGTAACTTCCCATGTTTTGGAATTTTCCTTTGCACCTAATAAAAAGCAAATTTCAAATGATTCGCCGTCTTTTGTTCCCGTCAATGAAGGTTTACTTCTTCAGTTTAAGAACTAAGCCCAACGGCACTTACCTCGGCATATTCATTTATCAGCTTCCTTACACCGAGCGCCACCGTTCCTGCGGGGGGGATCAGTATTTTAAACTAAGTATTCTCACAAATGCCACAGTTCAAGGTTGTCAGTACTCAAAAAAAAAAAAAAAAAAAAAACCCTTCCCTGTCATGAGTCCTATTCGCGCACAGCGCCACCTGGGTACACTACAGTTCAGCCTCGGCAAAACTCAGGGACCCATTTTGAAATAATCGTTTCATCTGGCGACAGAACGCACTCGCATTCCTAACAAGGGCCTCTCGTTCTTCATAACGTAGAACGAGGCCCTCGCTCCAAAGCCGGGGAGCGTGTGAGGTTTTCCCCGCCGCCGCTCAGGCTCAGCCAGCTGACTGCCCAGATGAAGGGACCAGGCCGCGCGCGGCGGTGCGGGCCGCCACCGCGCTGAAGACAAGTGGCGATGCGGCTGCGTGCTGTCTGCCACGCACGCGTTCTCAGTATGCACATCTCAGGACCGCTTCAGGGCGCCGCAGCCTCCCCGAAGCCCGCGCCGCCCGTCCCGCTCGCGGTCCCGTCCGCGGCGACGACTCACCAAGACGCGGAGAACAGCTCCCAGGTCCCGACGCAAAAGAGCGCTCCGCGCGGCCAGCAGGTCCCTATATAGCCTCTGCTGCGACACACCCGGGATGCCCCGCCCCCGCGCGCCTATTGGACGCGCGAGAGGCGGGGGGCATGGCCGTCTTCCGGCGGGCGAGAGCGCGAGCGCGCGCGGCGGCTCTTTTCTTTCGGGGGCTCGTTGCGGGGCGTGGCGCGCGCGCCGCCCGCCCGCCGCGTGCTCGCCGGCGCGCCGCCCCCGCCCGCCCTTCCGAGTGCGGCCCGACGTGGCGCCGGAGCCGCGCCAGAATTCAAACGACCAGGCGTAGTTGGAGGCGAGGCTGCCGCCCGGGACGGGTTGGGCGGCTCGGGGACGCGAGTGCGTTGGAGCGTGGCAGCCGGGGCGGCCTCTCGGTTTGTGACCCACGGGGGAAGGCGAGCTGACGGGTGGGCTGGCGGCTGCGGGCAGGGGACGCCCAGCGGCCGCCGCCCGCGCGGAAAGGAAGGAGTCGGCGGGCGGAGATGCTCGCGCGCGAAAAGCCTGTGACAGCGCCGCGTCCCCCTCCCGGGGCCCAGCCGGACCCCCGCACCTCCGCGCGGCCCGCGCCACCCGCGCACGCTTCCCTGTGCGGGCGCTGCAATTCCCCCCGACACGGCGAACCTGAGAGGTAAACTGAGGCCCGAAGCAGTTAAGCAGTTTGCCTAAATCCACAACGGAAAAACTTGCTGTTTTTCATTCCTTTGTCCTGTTTGTTGCAACGAACGCAGGAGGAAGATTCATGCGAGAACTGTTGCGGAACACTATGCGAACGACACTAAATTTCAGTGGCAGCGGGTGTGTTTAGGACGTGAGTAAAATAGATACATGCGCACACAAGCACACGTGACACTTGAACCTTTCAGCACTTGAAAATCCACGTCTTCATAGAGCTTGGGACTAATTATTGTTTATATGTTTATTGTCCTTGTGTAAGGAACACAGGGTTTTGCGCACCGCTCCTTGTTTTTCTGCTTAGAACAATACCTCGTAAAAAGGTTGAACGAACGAATGAATGACTAACGTGCGGTAGTTTTTTCGAATATTCAAATGAAGACCAAATTTCAGAATAAAAGATAATAGTGAAAAGCAAATTTCTGTAACAGGAACCAAAGTGATGAGGAATTTACTTGGCTGGGCTTTATGTATGGTATTAGACATCGTTTTGTGATGCACAATGTAAATTCCTATATTGCTCATCGCAAAATAACAAACTACAAACGGATATAAAAAGCAATGTAAAAGTTTATTTCCATATTACTGGGAATCTCCATATTAACAGCGACCACTATTAACAGTTTTTGAAACTTTGTATGCATATGAGATGGTCCTTGGCTTATGATGGGGTTATGTCCCAATAAACCCATTGTAAGTTGAAAATATCTTAAATAGAATGCGTTTAATACACCTAACCTACGGAACATCATAGCGTAGAGGGTAGAGTATCAGTTGTTTACTCTCGTGACTATGTACCTGTCTGGGAGTTGTGCCTAGTTTCCTCTGGCTAGCATCAGGAGAGAGTATAGTACCATATGTTGCTAGACCCGGAAAAGAGCAAAATTAAGAGTTTAAAATATGGTTTCCACTGGATGCATATCATTTTTGCACCATTGTAAAGTTGAAAAATTGTAATTTGAACTATTGTAGACTGGGAACTGTCTGTATAAATATATGTTCATATTTTTTCACATACAAATAGGATCTATATATTTTCCTGCAACTTGCTTTGACCCCTCATAAATGTCAGACATCTTTCTATGTCAGTGCACACAGATGACTTTATTCTTGTTTATAGCCTGCATAGCATTCAATTGGATGTATCATAATTTAATCATTTCCAATTTTTCACTATGTCAGACAGTGCTGAAGTGAATTATAGATTGTCTCGTGCTGAGCTCGTGAGAATATCTGCCAGATAAATTTCTAGAAGTGAGTCAAAGGTTCTGAGAACTTAAATTTGTTGTAGATATTGTTTAATTGCTCCCACCTTCCTTCTACTCTCCCAAAATGGTTGTGTTGTGATTAAATTTTGATGTTTTACTAATTGAAAAACATGTATGATTGATATGGCAATTATTACATAATTGAAATTGAAAATTATTACTGCCTTTGTTAGTTTTGAATCAGTGATGTGCCGAAGACCATCAAAATCATTTGGTCATATCAGTATAAAACAATGAATTACTTGGAGAGCTAAAAAGTATGGATTCCTGGACCTTCACCTGGAACTACTAAAGCAGGCATTTCAAACACCTGGAAGCAGGAGTTTCAAAAGTGAGACCTAGGAAACATTTAAACAAGTATCTGGAGCAATGTTGTCCAGGAGGAACATAACATGAATCAAAGTGAGTTGCTTATGTAATTTTAAATATGTTAATAGCCACATTTAAAAAAAGTTTAAAAGATGATATTCTAATACATTTCATTTAACCCAATATAACCAAAATATTTTCATTTCAACATATAATCAATATTTTTGAGATATATTCCTTTTTTTTTTTGTACATAGACCTCGAAGTTGGGTGTATATTTTACATTCACTGCACATTTCAGTTTGACTGTTCACTTTCAAGTCTCCATTGTCACATGGCTAGTGGTTACTGTATTGGACAGCACAGGTCTAGGGTGATTTATATATGTAAGAAATTTGAGAACTACTGTGTTAGGGTAAGTGCAGTACTGTACAACTGTCACATATTCTATTTTTTTAAAAAAGTTCCATATTTTAACTCAAACTAATAACTAACAAATGCATTGCAAAATGAAACAAATCCAGAGTCGGATTATTGACAACACTGCCCTCCAGTGAACATGGGTGATAACTGTGAAGCCAGTACGCAACTCATTCAAAATGGTTATCTCTTCAAGGAACAGAAAACCATACTGAGGGTTGAAATCATCAGTCATTGCTCCTACACCTAAAACAGTCAAGCAGATTGCTACCAAGTAGTTGAAGAGATTTAAGAAAGACCATATAACGGCCAGGGCTGAAGTTAAAAGTGTCCTTGAAGAATTTAGCATACTGAAAATAAATTCTTATATTCTGTAACAAATATCCAGATTATCATTTTAGTCATTTTTTTTGGAAGGAATGTTCAATGAGTCCTGATGCATGCAGTGTGTTTCAGGGAAGGCTAATATGAATGCACAAAGTCCTTATCCTTTCTGAAGGAGTTTATGGTTTAGTAAGAACTATCCACCCAAGTTTAGACATTTTTGCTTTTAAAATTAGTCATTAAAGGTTTTGGGTAAGATTATACTGTGAACTAAAAAATGTTTCAGGAAGTATTTGGGGGAGAAAGGTTAAAAGCAGAGTTTAGAAATGAGTACCGTCATTTAGTTGAGATATTGTGAGGGACACTGCTATAATTCTGGCCATGGACATGGAAGGAAGGGAAGAGAACAAAATATGGAAAAAACTCATTTGACATTAGGATCTTGTATGCATGGGATCATCTAATCTTCAAAATAATCCTAGTATGTATTTTTAACCTTATATTAGAGATGAGGAAAGTGAGGCATTGAGATCTTAGTTAACTAATATTCCCAAGTCTTCTGACCCCAAACTCATAATCATGTCACCAGGACAGGCATCTAAAAAAAACCCACAGAAAATCATGGATGTAGAGTACAGATTGGTATTTGCTAGAGGCAGTTTGTGGTGGTTGGGCAAAATGGGTAAAGGGCATCAAAAGGTACAAACTTTCTGTTATAAAATAAGTTATGGGCATGTAATGTACAGCATGATGACTATAGTTAATGATACTTGAAAGTTGCTAAGAGCAAGTTAAAAAGTTCTCATCAGAGAGCAAAAAATTCTGTAACTGTGTATGATGACAGATGTAGTTAGACTTACTGTGGTGATCATTTCACAATGTATACAAATATTGAAACTAATACATGTCAATTATAACTCAATTCAAAATATATAACAATCTCACCTCTTACTCCATATAAGATATTTTTTTTCTAGTGTCTGAATTGAACTGGTCGGTAAACTCTAGGTTTGATGGCAGGACAGACACTGTGAATTGAAGTAAATCTTATGAATATGCCATGAAGTAGTAAAGTGTTACATTCATGAAACTGTAAAGAACTAAATTAGGGAAAAAATCAAGTATATGTGGAAATGTCAAGGAGGCATTTTGATAAATGAGTCTGAAGTTCAGAGGAGAGTTCTGGGATTGAATGTCACTGGCATGAGTAAAGTATTTAAAGCATGACATTGACTGAGATCATCAGGGAAAGAGTATAAATAAAGATGAGAAGGCCCAGGACAGAGTTTTAGAGCACTGCAAACACTTAAAGTACCAATAAAGAAGTGCCAGCAAAGGAGACTTCTCAAGGGTAAAAATGGACAGTATATCTCAGAATTGAGTTTTTGGGAGATAGACCAATTGGAATGAATGCTTCACAAAATGACCATTGGATTTGGCAACATGAAGATAATCAGTGATGTTGTAAACAGAGTCTCAAGTGGAATAGCAGTGTTGGAATCCCAGCTGAAGAAGACTAAGGAAAAAGTGAGGTGAGAAGGCAGAAATGGGTCAGTAGCTGAAGAAGGGCCTGCTTTTTAAGTGAGAAACACTAGAGCATGGTTACATGCTCACAGGAGCGATTTAGTAGAGGGAGATTTATGATGCTGAAAGAAGAGACAAAAGTTACAGGAGCAAAACCCTTGAGAAGATAAGATCTTCTCCAGAATACAAATGGAGGTAGTTGGAACAGGGAAACCTCATCTATTTTTTCTGTTTAAATATAAGGCAAGTCTATGGCCATGCCACCCTGAACATGCTCAATCTCATCTGTTCTTGAAACCTAAGCAGGGTCGGACCTGGTTAGTACTTGGATGGGGAACCACCTAAGAATAATATATATATATAAAATGGCAAATGTTGGGAAAGGCAGTCACGCATAGCCTATTGACCCTTGCATAACTGCGTAAGAGTGTGCCATGGGCCTCGAACATTTTCTTTCATGGAGATAAGGAGCCCTCACAGCTTGTGCCAGGCATATAGACTTGTTTGGAAATATCCTTTTCTGTTTGGAGCTTGAAATGCATTTCTTTGTTCTGCTAAACATGTGTGCATATAGCACCTGGCCAACCCCACTGCTATATTGCTTCCTGGTGGGAAGGGAAAGGTGTCCTTCACCTGCAACATGGGAGGGGTATGCATGGATGATTTCTCTGTGTCAGCTTCAGGGCAATATTCACTGGCCCCAGGGGACTGACACTATTAAGACTGACCTTGCTCTGTCTTTTTTCTTCTTCATGACCAAAGAGTTGTCTCATCCAGTCCTGTGTGTGTTGTGTCTTTCTTGACAACTCCAATACCTGCAAACTGCAGTGGTTTGGCATCTTGGTACTGCTGCTCTTGGTGGTAGCAACAGGTGTCACTTGCTTGACAATTAGGTGCATTGAACAAAGTCACCAATGAAGTACATCATGGCATGGTGGAGACACATGGGGTTGGTCAGTGCAGCCATGCTAGGGAAGTGCTAGCTCCCAGGGTGGGTGTTGGCTGATTGCAGTGCCGGCCTCCCTTTGGCTGAATGGGATATATGTGATGCAGATAAGCTCCCAGTCAACAAGGATAAACTTTTGTGACAAATGAGGGCAGAAATGCAAGAAGTGGGTCCTATAATTTTTTTTTAATAGAAAAATATTTTTGTTTCTGATCACTTTTACACTCCCTCACCATCCTCTAATTCCACATGCCAGGAGCTGCAGATGACACCTGAGGATGAATCAAAGGTCTCTGTGTAGGAAGGCCTGTCTGATCCGGGCTGCTTAACAGTTCCAAGTAAGACCTATTTTTACTCAACACAAAACCACTGATGATGTTGCTCAAACTGTAACTGATGAAATAAGGTCCTTCTCTGAGAATGAAATAAGAAAACTGAAAGACAGATATGATCAGAGGCCCAGAGAATCTCATGTGGCTTGTTCAGTACCCTGTTTAATAAGGAGTCCTGGCCAATCCAATGTCTTGGATTAAGTGGCTCCATATATTCAGGGGGGAAGCTAACCACAGACATGCCACCCCTTCCAACCCTGCCTCGCCAAAGCATGTTTTTTCCTACATCGAACATGCAACCAATGGGACAGAGACAGAGATAAGCCCATGTCGCCCTTGATCTGGATTACAAAGAGTATGAGAACAGTATTCCCAACAAGAGGGACTAAGAGCCTCTGGAAAACCATAAAGCCTTAACTGCATTTCAAATAAAAGCCATATATGCCTGACTGTCGATATTAGAGAACAGTATTCCCAACAACAGGGACTTCCCTAAGACTAAGAGCTTCTGGAAAACCATTTATAAAGCCATAATGCATTTCAGATAAAAGCCAAAAATACATGACTGACTATATTAGGGATCCTCAACCCCTGGGCTGGGACCGGTAACAGCCTGTTAGGAATCAGGCCGCACGGCAGGAGGTGAACCACCAGCGAGTGAGCAAAGCTTCATCTGTGTTTGCAGCTGCTCCCCAGCTCTAGCATCTCTGCCTAGCTCCACCTCATATTATTAGGCATTACATTCTCATAGGTAGTGGTCCTTGGTGCAAAAAAGTTGGATACTGCTGGACTATATGACTCTACCACAGGGGTTGTAGGCAGTGCAATGGAGGTCTTCATGGGTTAGGAGCCACTCTGGTGGAAAACCCTATTATCTCTGTTTTTGTCCCCTAAAACGACCATGGGGTAAGCAGTGGAAAAGCTCAACACAAAAAAGTACTTACAAAATATAGTCGGTCATCATATTTAGTTGTATGATAACAAATAACTGGCAGACCTTTGTAGCATGTTAGAAGATTAATAACATGAAACTGGCCATGATTTAATCCTCTTGAAATATCTTTAAGAAATCTATAATAGCTGTTTGTCATCTAGCTGTTTATCATTTAGAGGTTCATGAAATTCCCTAAAATCAGAGTTTAAAATAACATAACACATGGTTGTATATTGAAAAGCTAGAGAGGTTTGACACATTCAGACCATGGCAACTGTGTATTTACCTCACCAACGCTGGACTGTTCAACAGTGGCATTCTGCTATGTATGAGAAGTAACTTCTATTTTGTTTAAGGCACTCTTCATTAAGAGTTTTCTCATATTCAACTAAAGCGAATCCTGACTGACATGAAGGGAAATGATATGAACAAGATAAAGACCTTTAAAATATACATATCATTCTGATGAGAATTAGGAAATCTGCTTAAGCAAATTCAAAATCTGGATAGAAAAATGAAAGAATGATAGTAGAAACTATAACTTTCGGCAGTTCAGGGAAGCCATGTGGAGAAAAATCTGATGGAGACCTTTCTTAGAGCATTTTACACAGTCTGCTGATTTTTATTCAGTTAGAAAGAAGAAATGGGATAATGCCAG
The DNA here is from genome assembly GCA_030015415.1 of Cynopterus sphinx. NCBI lineage: Eukaryota > Metazoa > Chordata > Mammalia > Chiroptera > Pteropodidae > Cynopterus > Cynopterus sphinx. Next base: position 75,477,392 of record CM057386.1, read on the forward strand.
TGTAGATCTCACTGTATTTTTTAATATGTCAAATTTTCGCTAGATTTCAATGGCCAAATTTGTCGGGAACTTAGGTGAGGCTACTTTGGCTCATTATACCCAGCAGAATTGATCCATGTTTCCCTTTCAGAAAAGACATAGCTTTTTAGAAAAGTCTGAGCTGAGATTGTTTTTAGGAGCAAATTAAAAAGCCTTTGTGGCAAGTGAAACCTGCCTAGAATAGAGGGAAAAATACCTTCAACTGAGAGAGCAAATTAATATATCAATGGATTATTCTGTCATGTGTCTTTGCAAATATTATTTCCTCATCATTTCTTTCTTTGCTTTTATATAGATCACTTTGTCATTATTTTTCGAGACTTCTTCCTTAGAACCCTCATTCTTCCCTGATGAAATATATACTTTAGTTATGTATGAAATTTGACAACTATGACAGCTTGAGTATATGATGCTTCAGATCTCATCTATTCCCCATTTCAGTTCTAGTTGATAACATTTCTAGTTCTTCAGCAAATATTTCTTTATTAAATTTCCACTTCTGATTTCTTCTTTGAGCTCTTTTTTCTGTGTGTGCAATTCTGTTTCCAACTCATCTTTGATCTTTGTCCATAGTGATTTGTTTCAGTGAGAATGATTATGGAGACTGTTGATATAAGAAACGTCCAAACCTGTAGATATTTTTGAGTTTATTTGAACCAAACAGATGACAATTTCTTGGAAGCAAAATCTCAATGGATTGTGAAATTGCTCTGGAGAATGGCAGTTTTGCAGCTTATTTTATACATTAGAATTAAAGGAGGAGATGTAAGGAGAGTTACACAAAATCCATTTGTGGTAGATTAAGGAAGAGGGAGAAAGCAAAGTGGGCAAATCTCTGGGATTGGATAAAAAGTAAAACGTAGAGACACGTACTTCTTTGACATGAATTGGTCCAGGCTAATTAACATTTACAGCACAGAGAGATGGTATGTGGGGAATAAGATAACCATAAGGTATTCAGTGGTCTCTTGCTCTGGTGTGTAGGTGTGCCATAAAGGGTCTGGAAAAGGAGATACTTTGACATTTCAAAGGAATGTTATCTTAGATGCAAAAAAGACAATAGACAGGCTCATTTGAGGTAAAGACTGCCCTTTGTCAAGGAAGCTGCAGGCCTAGGATGTGATTACTACCTACCACAATCCACTTTAGGTTAGTAATTTTTACGTTCAGACTATCCTATGTGGTTACTTTTGTTCTCTGAGTTTGTAGTGTCTACCACACTGGCCTCGTCTGATCTTGTCAGGTTAAGTATGTGGCCCCTTTCTCGTCCACAAGATGTTTGAGGAATTTTTATTATTTACTGTTCAACCAACCTGTTTCTATATAGGCCTTATTATTGGGGTGAATCTGGCAGAAATTCCAGCCACAAAGGGTTGTCCTAAGCATGGGCCCTCAGAGGAATGGACTGGATCAACTTTTCCTGCAGCAGTTGGAAACTTCTCAGTTCAAGAGGTAATTGAAAGAAGAGAATTTAGAAGTAGGTACCAGCAGAAGAATACCAAGCACCAGTCCAAGGAGCAAGTTCTAAGCCAAAAACTGTAAGTGGTGTAAGGATTCAAGAACCAGATTGACCAGGACACTTTACTCTCTGGCTTCTGGGACATCTCTTTTTTGTGGTTCAGATGATTTATTTGCTGCCTTCTCTTCCTTTACCTGTCTCTTGAATGTAAGAGTGCTCCATGGTTCTGTCCTTGGTTCTTTTCTCATACTATTCGCCCCGTCTCAGTGATTCAATTTACTGCTATGTGCCAGGCACTGTTTTAGAAGCAGGGGTTATAGCAACTCTGATGGAGTTTTTGTTCAAATGGAAGACACAGTCAGAAAAAATATATAGTTAAGCAACATAATTTCAGATAATAAGTACTGGGAAGAATATAATGCAGTATGATCTAATTAATAGAGCATGGATTCTACAGAGCAGAGGGACCCTTCATGCAAATTAAGGGGTGAAATTGCCCCAAAGGAAATAGTTGGCATGCAGTTTCCAGGCAGAGGGAAAAGCTAGAGTAAAATAAAGTTGGTATAATCAAGAAACAGAAGGCAAATGTGACTGGAGTGCTTTTAAAAAGGCAGAGAATGGAAGGAAATAATTTTATTTTATTTTTTTGTGAGTATGATAGAAAGCCATTGGGGGTTTTAGGCAGGAGAGCAGCAATATATGATTTGCATTAAAAAAAATTATTTCTTTGGTTATTTTAAATCTTTTTTATGTTCAACATATTACAGACAGAAAATTATATAAAACTGATATATACATTAATGAATTATTAAAAGTTGAACATTCCTAAAACTTCCACCTAGGTCAAGGTATAGAATTTTGCCAGCCACCCTAGATGCCTCCTATATGTGCCTCTTTTTAATCGCAAGCCCTATTCTACCCTCTTAAATTAACAACGATCAACTTTTTGCTTTTCATTATAATTTTATTACTCATGTATGCATCCCTAAACCTTATCATTTAGTTCTTTCTTTTAAGTCTCTTTTAATCTGTGGGTTTCTCTTCCAGCTCTTTTTATTTTTCCCTCAGATCTTATTTGTTGAGGAAATCAAGTCATTTGATCTACATGGTTTCTTTGATTTTTGCAGATTGTATCATAGTATATTTTAACATGTTTCTCTGTCTTCTGTACTTTTAGTGCATGGAAATGTTTAATTTTGTCAAATGCTTTTTCTGTATTTATTGAGATAATTATATGATTTTAATCTTCATTTTGTTAGTGTGGTTTATCACATTGATTGATTTGTGGATGTTGAAATATCCTGCATCCCCGGAATAAATTCTATTTGATCATGGTGTATGATCCTTTATATGTATTTTTGAATTTGGTTTGTTAATATTTTGTTTAGAATATTTGCATCCAAATTCATCAGGGATATATGTCTGTAACTTTCTTTTCTTGTAATGTCCTTGTCTGGCATTGATATCAGAAATTTCTTTAGTTACAGTTCTTGAGGCTAGATCCGAGGTCAAAGTGTCAGCAGGGTTAGCTTCTAAGGGCTATGAAGGAAGGATCTTTTCAGGCCTCTTTCCTTGGCCTGTAGATGGCTTTCTTCTTACTATTTTCACATTATCTTCTCTCTGTTCTTGTCTGTGTCCAAATTTCCTCTTACAAGGACACCAGTCATATTGGATTAGGGCTCATGCTTATGACTCATTTTAATTTAATTACCTCTTTGAAGACCTTATCTCCAAATATGGTTACATTCTGAGGTACTGGGGGTCAGGACATCAACATAGGAAATTTGAGAGAGTACAATTCAGCTCATATCAATCACATATATTCGAATGGCTCCAAAATCTCTATCCATGTCTATTGTCCAGATTTTTTTTTGAGCTTCAGGCAATGTAGCTTAATTCTCCTCTGACAGGTACATTTTCTCACCACGTATATATTCTCAGTGGTTAGTACAGTTGGTTGGATGAATAAGTTACCTAGTCGGCAGTTGGATATGTGCTCCCACAAAACTTCAAACATAACATGTCCAAAATTGTACTTATTTTCTTTTCCTTAAACTTGTTACTCTCTGTATTCTGGCACTTATACAGTCATTCAGTTTCCCTGGTCAGAAATCTTGGGTTATTATAAACTCTTCTCTCTTATGTGCCATCTTTAAAAAGTCATGAAGTTCTTTTGTTTTATTTCCTTAACATATTTTTTGCCTATACCTTTTTCTCTACCTGTGACTGCTACTTTCTTGATTCAGAGCCCCTCTTTTTCTCCTACTAGGATTTTCTCTCCTTCCTTAAATTAAAATTGGATTTATTTATTTAGGAATCTATAATAAAATATAACAGGTTCTATATTCAAAAGTTCTAGTAGAATGTCTGTTCTCACTTCTATCTCTCATCCTCCCAGTTCACCTTTCTGGAAACAGTTGTGTTATTAGTTTCTAGTGTTTCCTTCCAGAGTTATTTTATGCATATGTTCTTCATGTACTGCATGCATATTAAAAGCATAAAATATATGTGTTTGTCCTTTTTTTACTTAAATATTGGCACATATTACCTGTTCTGCAGGGTATTTTTTTTTTGTAATTTATTAACTTTTGGAGATTGTTTTCTATTAATACATAAAATAGTTTTTTATAGTTTTAGAGTATTTCATTTATGGCTGACTATTGAACATTTAGGTACTATGAATAACCTTGTATATAACCTTCCATACATGTGCAAGTGTGCCTATTGGATCATAGGATAAATTCCTCCAAGTGGAATTGCTGAGTCTAAAGGCATGTAGATTTTTTAGTGCTGACAGATGTTGCCAAATTGCTCTTTAATTTGTCTTTTGCAGTACTTTTAAGTGATTTCTCTGCTTTGATTTCACTGTCTGTAATGCTGCCAGAAGCGGATTCTACAATGAAATGCTAATCATGTTACTTTGCTTCTTAAAACTCATAAGTGACTCCCAATTACAAAAAAATAAATAAATAAATAAATAAAAATAAAAATCCAAACTCCTTGGTATAGAAGACATAATTCTCCTTTTTGGGTATTTGCTCATTTAGCCAGGTTCACTTCTTATGTTTCTTTAGGTACATTTAATATCTGGTTAAACTACTTCATATATCTTGTACAAGCTATGTTTCATGCCTCTGCACAATACTTGCTATTTCCTCTGCTTGGAATGCCTGCTCATCCTTCAAGACTCAGTTTAGGTGCCTCCTACTCAAATGGAGTAGAACACACCTTCCTGCTACCACAGTGTCAGGTACATATTTCTAAGATTGCCATATGTTACTGAATAGTAATTACCTTTCATATCTGTTTCCCCTAGCCTGTCAACTAAATAGCTATAGAACTGATTCCACACACAGAGAATATAAAAGGAATGTAGAATCCAATCAGACAATGAGATTTATTGAATCCAGTCAACTAGTGAAGGAAATTAGCTGTAGCCCCAGGTGGGGTAAAGCATATTATCTGCCCAAATGAGCTGATAAAGAAATCAAGAGAATTTATAATGAAAATTGGGTAAACATGAAATGTGAAAGACTCTCAGGGGAAGAATTATGCCAATATGTTCAGCCTCCTACTTCAAACTTTATGTCCAGAAATATCAGACTACAGTATATAATTGTTTCTTAGATTGTACATGTTGTACTCTCTGCTTGGAACTTCCTTCTCTATTTTAGTTGTGTGATGAATGCCAGCTCTTTCATCAAAATCCAGATCAGAGGTTATTTTTCTGGAAAACTCAGTCCCTAGAACTGAGTCTGAAATTTGAACTTTTTTTTATTGTTTTTATTGTAAGTTGTTTATTTGCATGGCTATTGGCCTTTCCTAGCAGGACCAACAGTTCTTTAGGGAAGAATTATATTCTATTCATTTTTATATCTTCAGTATTTCTAGGGCAGTGTTTCAGACATAGTAGTTGCTCAATAAATGTTCAGCTGAACTGACCAGGTGTTGTTATTTGTCATCTGTAGTATAATCCAGTGACCAAGGGCATAGGCTCTGGAGTCAGACTGCTAATACAGCTAGCAAGCTGTACCATTTACTAACTATGTGACCTTGGAAAAGCTACCGAACCTCTTCAGTGCTTCCATTTCTTTATCTATAAAATGGAGTCATTAGTATCTGCCGTATAGGATTGCAGTGAGAATTAAGTGAACTAATTGTATATTTAGCAATATATTTAGTATATAGCATGTACTAATTTAAGCATACAGCTGGCTGTATCAAATAGTTTCTTTGATTTTATTAAAGGCAGTGCCCAGATTTCAAAAGTCACTACTCAAGTCCTTAGTAATGCCAACTCCAGATTCCAAGTTCCAGACTCTTTAGATGCCTCCTACCCCTCCACTCTTTCTCTCAGTACCCAAACCTGATGGTTATTCTTGGCAATATTCTTAGACTGGAAAAACGAAGCAGTGTTGATCAGGATCCAGGAGAATTCATTAAGAACTAGTGCTGACAAATTAATCTATATCCCACATTTTAAAGAGAGGATTATTAGACTCATACTTTAGGGAATTAATGGATTCCAAAGAGGATTTGAGGTGGCTACATAAATGCACACAGAAAATAAAATATCAGAGAGAAAGAAAAATTGGGATTGAAGACTCAAAGCAATTCAGGGGAGATGTTAGTTAATACACAATGTGTTAATTTGCTAGGGATGCTATAATAAAGGACCACAAACTGGGTGGTTTAAACAACAGAAATTTATTTTCTCACAATTCTAGAGGCTAGAAATCTGAGATCAAGGTGCTGATAGGGTTGATTTCTTCTGAGGTCTCTCTTCTTGGCTTATAGATAGACATCTTCTCCTTGTGTCTTCTTCGTATCTTCTCTCTACATATGTCTTTATCTTAATCTCCTCTTCTTAAAAGGTTACCAGTTACATTGTATTAGGACCCACCTTGATGGCCTCATTTTAATTTAATTATCTTTTGAAAGATTCCCCTCTCAAATACATTAACATTTTGAGGTACTAGGGGTTAAGACTTCAACATATAAATTTTGGGGGGACAACTCAGCCCATAACACAGTAAACCTGTAGTATAAGATCCTATCCAATTGCAAGAAGAGAAACATTTAGTTCTATTATTTCCAAAAAGCAAAAAGAAATAAAAAGTTTGGGGGTTAAGATCACTTATGATAATTACCTTATCACTATTCGTTTTAGCTAAATGATGATCTCTATTAGCCACAGGAAGATATAGAGGCTGAGAATTCTAAGTAGACGGCTCAAAATCTCAACGATGGGAAAGAACTGCTCTAGAATATAATGAAAGAGAGCTGGGCCAGGTTAGATAGGTCCATTTAGAATTTGGTAAGGGGCTTAGATTTTATTCCAGCTGCCATTGGAAGGCTTTAAGTTGGGGGCAACATGATGTAATTAGTGTTTTAAAATTTTGACTACTCTATGAAGACTGAGTATAAATGGGCAAGAGTATAAACAATGATTCCAGCAACAATGTCACTCAAAGTGCTGGTCTGCAAAGAGATAGCTTGCTCCAGAGTAGTAATCAATGCATTCCTTCTTTCATCAAGAAAATCTTGGTATGAAAAAATTATTAGCTGAACTACAGATTATGCTTAGTGAAGCAGTTGACTTTCATTTTTGCTCAAGGTTCTTATGCTGTCATGGACTAGAAATGAGCAGTTTAACAGTTGCATAGTATTTGATCATCTGGATAAACCATAATTTATTTAAACTAAAGCTTCTAATAAGGACATTAGGATTACATTTTATTAAGACATTAGTCAGTTTGGATGGCTATGACAAAATACCATAGCCTAGGTGGCTTAAACAACAAACATTTGTTTCTCACATTTCTGGAGGCTTAGAAGTCCAAGATCAAGGTTCTAGAATTTCAGTTCTTGGTGAGATCCCTCTTTCTGGCTGCAGCTGACTGCCTTCTCTCTATATCCTTATACTGAGGAGAGAGAGGAGAGTCTGCTGTCTTTTCCTCTTGTATAAGGGCAATAATACCATCAAGGAGGGTCCACCCTCATGACCACATCTAAACCTAAGTTCCGCCCAAAGGCCCTACCTCCTAATACCATTACATTGAGGTGTAGGATTTCAATTTATGAATTTTAGGATGCGAGACACAAACATTCAGTCCATAGCAAGTATAGTTTCCAATTATATTGTTTCCAAGATTCCTTTTAAATTCTAAAATTTATAATATTTTTTAGCAAATGATTATTCTTAGTACTATCTCTCCCTCCCTCTTCCCCCCAAAAGGATGCATGAATTGTGTTCTGGTACTCTAATTGTTTTGAACAAGTTATCTTCATAACAACATTTTTTTTGTAACAAATGTTGAGTTTCAGCAGTGTTCTAGGTACACGGGATATAGGAATGAACAGATAAAGTTCTCTCTTATGGAGTTTACATTTTAATGGGCAAAACTTAACAAAATAATAAGTAAAATATATGACATTAGACATGATAAGATCTAAGAAGAAAAACAACTAGAGAAGGAGATAGGGAGTGTGTGTGTGTGTGTGTGTGTGTGTGTGTGTGTGTGTGTGTGTGTGTGTTGTAAAGGTGTTGGCATTTTAGATAGGCTAACTAGAGAAGGCTTTGCTGTGAAGAACATATTTGATTAAGGTCTGAAGGAAATGAGAGAATGAGTCCTATAAATATCTCAGAGAAGAGCATTCTGGGCAGAGGAAAGGCATCACTGTTTAAAGTGTTTTTCAATGATGCGAGTGTTTGGGTTATTGAAGACCTCTTTGAGTACCTATTTCTTTGGATCTGTCTTCTACCACATCTTACTGACCTACCATCTCTCTCACCTAGCTCACCAGCATGCTTTCTGGATTCAGGATCGCTACACAGAGTAACTTTCTCTTTTAGATCTTTGTTTCCATGTCTTTTCCCAGGCCGCTTCACATCTACTCTCCTCTGCTTGTCTGGCTTTGCTCTTCTTCCATGCTGCTGTCTCGGTCCCTGATTGCTGCTGCAATATGCCTTAGTCCTCTCTGTAATAACTTTAATCCAAGGCAAGCCCTTTAGAGCAAAGCATGTTCAAAATGAAGTTGAATCTGGTAAAGTGATTCCTCGAATAAAGATTTCTCTTTATTAAGTGAAAACAAAACAAAACAATGCAGATATTCCAACTACATAAATAAACAACAACAAAAAAAGAAACAGGAAAATGAAAGCCACGGTCCAGGTCAGTTACTGATACTTAAAAACACCCTCAAGTTTTAAGCTTCTTTGTCATTCCCAGCATTACTTCACTAAGGTGAGTCCTCTTCACATTTAACAAGGTGGCTTCAAAGAGATCCCACTGTTCCAATTTACTCACTCAGCTCTAATCTTCTATTCCAACTTTTGTGTACTGTACTCTGTTTCCTGCCTAGGGATTTACTCAATTCCTGATGTTTGCTTGATATGCTATTCTAGCTTTTTAGAAGATCCTATCTCCATTTTTTCCTCTCTAGTTTACTCTGGTTTCCAGCATCTGGATTACTGGATTTTTTTTCCTGCCTATTGTTTTGTTATAACATCCACAAGTCAAAGCCTCTGGTCTCGAATTCCTATCCCTGAGAGGATAATGTAGCACTCCTGCTCTAATAAAAGCATGTGCAGTTCTGTCTTTCCCATGGGGTTAGCTGTTGGGAGGCCATTTTATAGTAGTATCAGAATATATGGACTAATACTAAAGTAAAATCATTAGCACTAAGAAGTAAGCACAGTTCAGGCCGTGGTAAAATTTAACAGACTCAAAGATTTGTGATAAAGAAATCTTATTAAAATTTTTAGTTAGGAATAATGTCAATGTTTAATTGCTATCTTGATGCAAGGGCAAAAGGACCTTTGTAGGACAATTCAAAGATTTACTCCCCATAGGACCATGTGATAGGAAAAGAGAATGATTATATAATCCTTAGACTAGCCATTTTAAAAAAACCTAATTCACTAGAGGTTGTTACCAAACTAAAAGGGGTTCATTTACATGTGCACATCAAAGGTAAATGAGATGCGAACAGAGGTTTGCAGCAAAGAAAGTTGAAGTTTATTATTTAAGGAAATAGCTAGCGCCAAGCCTGGAGGCACAGTTGAGCTAGTGCTCAAAGACGTGGCTCTCCTCTGGCCCTTATGGAATAGGTTATACAGGGGAAGAATTATTAGTCATGGTAGCTAGGGAGTTGGGCTCATGGGCTCTACAGATTGGTCCGGGCTAGAGTGAGAGACAGTTGATGATTGATTGCATCAGGTTCTGATGTCAGTCAGTGTCTTGTTCTACCTTCATGGGTCTGGAGCCGAAACACAACTGAGGTCAAGATGTTACCTTTGTTTTACTGACTCTGTTTCTGTGGTCAACAGACCTGAGGCTTTGAGCCTAAGACTGTGTGATGCTGACCAGAATCTAATGTCCTAAAGGCTTAATGATTAAGGGAGTGGTTGTGTAGTATGTGCATAGGTGGAAGGATAAGGAAAGAAGAGAAGCAGATGGGTCATGGTGCTATTAGACTAGAAAAGTCCAGTTTGAATCAAGGAGAAAGAAAAGAAAAAAGTGAAGTTCTTGCATGATTACAAGATCACTAGACTTTAGTAGTCAGTTGGGTTTGAGGAGTGGAGTGTCCTATAACATGTCTTATTTTTAAAATAAAGATACTAAATATAGATTATGTGTACCAGGCACTTTACATGTATTATTTCATCCATGCAGAAACCACCAAGGGAGGTAGAATAATTAGTACAGCGCCATATAGTGATGGAAGAGGGTTTGAACTGAGGTATTTCTGATTCTAGAGCCAGTGCTTTCCACCACTATATACACCATTTTTCACTGAACCTTGCTTGCTCATAAGATACTTGTTAAAACTGCAGATTTCTAGGCCTCACTCTTAGACATTCTGGTTCAGTGGGTCGGGCATGGAGCCCTGGAATCTTTATTTTTATCAAGATCCTTGGGTACAGCTAGTGGGCAGACACATTTAGGACACCCTGCCTTGCAGTGCACTGCCTCTCTAATGCTAGGTAATAAAAATAAGGTTTTCTCCATTTCAAAATTTCCGTGTTTATATATTCTAAAGAATTGAGACCAAATCAGAGCACATTATCTTATTTGTCATGAGAGGCAAATATTTTTATTTAGAAATGAAAAGCCAACTTCTAGTTATAACCCTCCTTTTCTTTAACATATGAACATGGTCATGTCTTTCCTTGAAAATGAGCTGCCACCACATCATTCTCTTGCCTTTCAAGCTTCTTGAAAAAGTTACCAATATTCTTGATCTGTAATTCCTTACTGCTCCTTTATTACTCAACTGTCATTTCACTTCTGCTTTATGCTTCTATAGAAACTGTGCTCATCACCAATAACTTCCTGGTTGGATTTACATCAGCTCTTACCTGATCTGATTTTCCTAGAATAAGTCTTAATTCTATTAAAGCTTATCTGAAAATTGCTTAAGTATTTTATCAAAATGCTCATTTCTTCACAGAAAGAGGTTGTTGATTACATCAAGTAAAAAGTTCTGTCTCAGATCAGGTTTGGAACCATTTTTCTTTCAGTTGGCAGCTGATTTTGAAAAGCGAGAAATAAGGTGTGCAGTCCAAGAGAAATGATGAGCCAAGTGCTAAAATAGACATTTGGAAGGAAAAAGCATGGCCAGATGGGACAGAGTCCAGAAGGAAGAGTGAATAATGGCTGGGAAGAACAGTTGGGAGCTATGTCTGATTAAACTCTTTCAGTCCCAGAGGCTTGGTGTTTTTAAAATGAATGGGAGGAAAGATAAATCTGTAATAATTTACCTATTGACCTTATTATGCCTTATTAAGAGCTAAAAATTTAATCTCACTTTATTCTACCCAGATACATCAGAATAAATTTTTAATAGAGTAACACGTTTACGATTTAGAAAAACATTCTTGTGAATGCCTGACTTTTTTCTTTCAATTCAATGATATAACATAAATTAGGATCCTGATTACAGCCATGGCTACCTTGTTAAATTATATTAAATGTGGCTACAATTAAATTTCTCCTCTTCAAATGGTGAAGTGCTCATTATTTCGAACTTGCTTGGTTATATCTCTAGTTTGACCTGTAAAATAACTTTTCTTATTTTTTCTTTTTCTTTTTTTCCCCCATTACTTATTATCTCATCTTTCTATCATATGCCTCTAATTTTCTTTCAGTGGATGTACCTGGCAAATCTTTGCATCATATTTAGGTAATCTCCAAAAACAATCTAATAATTTATTCCAACTGTAATCTTTACTAAGTGCTTGGCTTTATTTAAGATAATGTTAGTATTTCCATATATTTCTATAAAGCATATAGGTTATTTATCCAATTCTAATTTTATTCCATGGGTAGGACAAATATTATCTAGATTTTCTTTTTTTTTCTTTTTTTCTTTCCGTTTTCTTTCCCTTAGTCCTCAATATACATATATCATATTGCTTTAATTATAGTAAATACTCAGTAAATGATTAATGATGATGATAATATTTTATATTAGTCAAAGCCTTTTAACATGCTATATAACTAATATTGTACAATGGGTAAGGCCTATATTATATTTTCCATTTTTAAAAAATAGAAAAATAAATGCTGAAAAGGCAAGTGACTTATCTAAGGTTATTCAACAAAGCAATAATTGAACTGTCTTCCCATACACTACTGAAGTGTTTCTCAAAGGGCTGGCTGGTCCCAGCTCTCTTGATAAGAGCTTACTATATTTGTAAACAGGTTATCATGTGTTTCATACACTCATCTAGAGTTGTGGCTTTAATAGCAATTCCTTGGTAAATGTGTAGCTGTGCAAAGAAGTACCTTGGACACAAAATTTCTCAGAACAAAAAGAGCCCTAGGAAGTGAGGTTCAAGGATCATGCATTTTTTTTCACCAAATGAATCTGAACTTGACAAATCCAGGACCCTTTTCACTACATTATGCTGTCATGTCACAATTATGAAAAACAAACAAACAAACAAACAAACATTGTTTTCATGACTTTAGGGTAGCAGATAGGTATTTTTTTTCTTTTAATAAAAAGAAGTACAGAAGAGAGCATTATTACATTTTAAATACCTATTATATTTTACTGCTGCTGGAGCTTATGCTACAGGCTGGCTAATACATATGCCCTGCTTTGGACATAAATTATATTGTCACTCTAAGTGAAACTGTTTTATGACTAGGCCTTGTCAAGGCTGTGTCCCTCCTGGTGTGGATTACTCTTTCCTTCACATTTTTTCTTGGATAATTCTTTTACCTTCTATAGGTCCTGACCTAGTTGTCACCTTTTTAGTGTAGTTTTCCCAGGTCAGACTGTTTAGAGTTGCTACAGTCTGCCCAACACTACATTTGTTTCCTTCCTCTATTTTTTTCTGTAGCACATATTACCATCTAACATGCTATCTAAGTTTTATGGTTATTGGATTTTTATATTCTCCCTACTAAATTGTAAGCTCTATAAGGCCAGGAATTTTTATCTGTATTATCCTCAGCTTGGCCAAGAACAGAGCCTGGCACATAGTAGATGCTAAACAATTATTGATTAAATAATGTGTGAAACCGTGCATTCTGGTACTTTAGTAATTACACTCATGGACTCCAAAGTAAGACAACTATATATTAAAATCTGCTAATCAATGTGATAGTTACTGAGATTCCTCTGTAAGTTCAAGGAAAAACACAGTCATAGGGGCTTAAAAAGTTTTAAAATAAATGTAGTACAAAGAAACATTGAATATTTACATTAAATTGGATGTTATATTTATAATTTCCTGGGTAATTGAAAAATAATTTTAAAAATGAGGTAGAAGCCCTTTCATTTGATGTTATAGTTGGTATGTCATGAAAAACTGCTCAGACTTTTAAAAGCCTAAGTCATTTAGGTTTTTACAAAATGGGTGTAGAATCCTTCTGTTGGTGAGGATTCCAGACAATTATCATCTATGTAAACCTTTTATAGCAAATATTGATGTCAACAATGTAAAAGCAGTACAATTTTAGGGGTCAAAAGTTCATACAAATATTTCCAGATGTCAGTGCCAAATGTTATGGTTTAATTTTTAACCAGAGATATTTCTTGTAATAAAACTCATAGACTCAAATTCATTTTCCGATCTGGCCATATCCATATTTTATAAGTTTTTATCTAAATATATGTAAATTATGAACAGCTGGGTAAGAAAATACCTATCAGACTTAGTGACTCAAAAAAGTTAAAGTGGAGAATCATTTGAAAAATAATATGTATCTAAAATATAAAAATGAATATTTTACCAGTCTTTTGGTGTCAGAGCTTTTATTAAAATTATTTTCAAGTAGTATGCTGATGTTTTGATGCTACTGAGTTTAGAATTCTTCTAGATTTTGACTTCTATTTTTGATTTTTCATAGTTCTCTTGCCTACGTACAAGTTAAAAAATTTTTTTCTGATGACCTTTTCTGAAATCATTCTAAAGCATCCAACTTGATTTTCTTTTACCTAATAACACCTTTTCTTTTAATAAGTTACTATTTTGTATATTATTCAATTTTATTATATACCTGAATACAAGTTTAATTGACATAAGTAGGTTTAGGATTAAACAATGGCTCTCGCAAAGTAGAAACATCAGACATTGAGAGCTAGAAAGTGGAAGTATACCAGAGTCTACAGGCTTGGTCCTGAGACTTCCTCCTGTTCTGGGAGCCCATCTATGTTACTAAGCAGGAATGAAAAGCATTTGTGTGACAGTTAAACGGTGATCAGTTGAAAGAACCTCTATCATTCTCAACTTTTCTTAGAGCTCCTAGAACAATCGGAGGAATAGCATTTTAGTGTGACTTACTCATATTGTCTACTAACATTAACCAAGTTCTCCAGGTACATGTTCTTCTTAAACTTAAAAGTACCGCTACAAATTGGCCTAGCAATAGAGGGCATTTTGTGTTTGTGACATGATTCAGTTCAAATTATTTCATATGCAACTGAAAAATATTTAAATGTCTATTCTATCACAAGAGGGCACTCATGTCCCATTCTTTAAAGCAAGTGCTGTTTTTAGATATTGATTTGAGCGGAAGTACCACTGAAATAAAATTTTAACCTACAAATTGAATTTCAGGTTTAGTAAATTGGCAGAACTGATGATTTGTGATTCTGTTCATAGAGACTCTTGATACGTTAATACCGTAAAAAGATTTTCACACAGAATATAAAATATGCAAAACTTTGCTATGCTATACAATATTTAATTTTTTTGATTAATCATTTTAAGGTTTTCATTATTTGAAATGTAATGATCATTTTATTATTATTGAATTACTGCAATGAGGTTTCAGTTATCTATTATACAGCAATCAACATTATTAAACATCTACTTTTTGTTGTTTCTATTCTTTGGACAACAGGTTTACTGCATTTTAAAGAATGTATCAGGTGTTGCCTCAATGGATTTAAATTGTGGCTTTAATAATTGTAACTATATTAGTTATCTATTACTGACTAACAAATTACCCCCAAACTTAGTGGCTTATATTAACTATCATTTATTATCTTATAGTTTCTGAGGTTCAGGAATCTGGGAGCAGCTTAGCAGGGTGGCTGTTACTCAAGGTCTCTCACAAGGTGGCAGTCAAGCTCTTGGCCAAGGCTGCAGTCATTCCAAGACCTCAACTGAGACTGAAGAATTTTCTTTTAGGCTAATTCACATATAGGCCATTCCACAGGCAGCCTCACAACAAGACAGTTGGCTTCCTCCTGGCCAAGTGATCTAAATGGGAGAAAGAGTGAGTGGCCAATATGGAGGCCATAGTCTTTTTAATAACCTAATCTTCGAAGTGACAGCCTATTAATTTTGCCATATTTTGTTAGAAATAAATCAATAAATCCACCCACACTCTTGGGAGGGAATTACACAAAGGAGTGAATACAGGAGATAGAAGTCGTTGTGAATCACCACAGAGGCTGCTACTACATAGGTGGATAAAGATGGGACCATGTAAAGACAGAAATCTTCCCAGTTAGGATTAAGGATTGTTACTTATTCCGTACATGAATTTGAACATGACAGAGTTGTATTTGGGTTTTTGAAAAGTGGGTTTGGAATGCCTTTTTTTGGTGAGGGTTCTATACAATTATCATCTTCATAAAACTTTTATACCAAACATTGATGTCAGCAATGTAAAAACAGTGTAATTTTAGGGGTCGAAATTTTAACCAGAATAGGATTAAAACAAATATTTGAATGTGAAACCAAGCTGTCTTTTAAATTTTCTTATTAATCAAAGATTGTTTCTGGTGTAAGTAAGTAAGAAGAATGAGTAAAAAATTGCTAAAATTTGGAAGAAAACAGAATCTAAATAGTTAGATTTGGGATTCACAATGTGGAAGGTACTGGAATTGGTTTCTGAGTCCATGTTCTTTAGCCAGAGCCAACTCTGGACTATGACATGGTATAGAATGTGCAAAGGGCAAATGACCAGTCTGAGGAGTTTCCTGTGCTTCTGAAGGAAACCCATGTATCAAGAACCTCGAAGGGCCTCAAAGAATGGGCAAGGATCTTGGTGATTTTATTACTTCAGGGGGACCTTTTGTCTTCCTTTCACACTTTCCTTACAGAGTGATGTAATTGTTGCTTATCCACCTTTATTGCCAAAATGATGCGTGGGTTTTGTTAGTTTTGTGGTACCCTGATACTTCATTATTTGGGCTTTGGTTTCATGTTAACTTTGTAACTTTTCCAAGTATAAATTAAAATATGTTGCTCACCTATCTTCTTGTATTGTTTGTTTTATCTTAAATGTTTATTTTAAAATGCTCATTTTGTTTATTTTAAAAATAAGTGATAGAGTGACAACACAAAATTTAAAAATGTCAAGAAAGTATTCTGAAAGTTTTGCTCTTACTCTCCCTTCCAACTTCCCCATGTCTAGGAGAGCCTTCCTGAGGAGTTAAATATACATATAAAAGTTATTTCTATAGATACAAGACTTTTTGTCTTAGCAAACAGTATTATTCCATAATACTGTTCCATTCCTTTCTTTTTTCATTTAATAGTATGTCTTAGCATTCTTGCCATATCAGCACATAAAGTGCTTCTTCATTCTTGTTTAATGAATGTATAATATTCCATTATATGCATAGATTATAATTTATTTACCTCCTCTTCTCTGTTGATAGATTTGAGGTTTTCAATTTTCTGCTATTCAAACAGTGTTACAATAAGCAAACCTGTTTATGAATTTTATTTTATTTTTTAGATTTAAATATTATTAATCATTGAAGATTCGGGAAGCAAGTTTAAAAATTTTACCCTATGTAAGGGTTATCATTATGATATCAAGTAACAGTGTACAGCATTTTAGATATAAAAGCTAACAATATTAGTCTGAATTTTTAGTAGCCATAAGATATAGTTCAAATGTTTTCATTTTCTCCAGTTTATTAATTAAAATTTTAATCATACAGAAAAGTTGAAATAATAGTATAATGAAACCCTTATACCTATCACCTAGATTCAAAATTTGTTGATATTTTGCCAAACTTGCCTTCATTTTTTAATCCACAGAAAATCCCTACAATCGATTTGTTTCAATGTATCTTAGTACATTTTCCCACAAAAACTAGAGTGTAAAGCAAATAGGAAGAGATAATTTTGGCTATTGGAAGTTTTTATTTGTTCTTCTGAAAAAATGAACTTTATTATATTTATTCTCAGCAAAAGATTTGCTACAGTATGCAGGCCTCATAAGATTCTCAGTTACCAATGTTTGACATTGTACAAAGCATAAATTTTATGAGCCCAAGGAACTTAATGCAATGAGCTTAAGGACAAATGAGGCCTGTGCCCAGATGACCCCCAGAATCTGATTTTTTTAGTCTTCCTTTCCTTTTTCCTTCCTGCTGCCTTTTTCCTCTCCCTCCCTTCTTTCCTATCTTCTTTCCTTTTATTATTTTGATAATAATAATTGCAGGAAACCTTTATTAAGAACTTTCCCTGTGTGAGGTATTTCTCTAACTTATGCACATTAACTTATTTAATCCTTACAAAAATCTGTGAGATAAATATTATTATTTTTACTGCCATCTTAAAGATGAAGAGGGAATGGAAACTCATATAGAGGGAAAAAAATGACAGGCAACTGAGGTCTTGTCAAGAGATTCCATTTCTGTATATACTCAAATAATTCCTTAACAATAATCTAGATTTGGTTTATGCATCTCTGTTATTGGCCCTCACTAAAGAAGAGGGTTAGAAGTTTGTTGAAGGTCCCTAAAGATTCACCAGAGTATATCTATATTTTTCTTTGAAGATCATTTGAAAATAAATAAAATCTACGATGAGCTTACTTAATCAGTTTTAAATACTTATTTTATAATATCAA
Organism: Cynopterus sphinx; assembly: GCA_030015415.1. NCBI lineage: Eukaryota > Metazoa > Chordata > Mammalia > Chiroptera > Pteropodidae > Cynopterus > Cynopterus sphinx. The sequence goes on from CM057386.1 coordinate 75,495,230, forward strand.
ATAAGTGAGAGTATTAGTGATGGCTTTGTAGTGTGTTGACTAGGCTGAACTAGATTTCCCAGAATTTCCTGTCTTATGCATTTCTGGTTAGGGTAGACTGCAAGAGAGATTTTTGTGCAAGATTAGTAGGGTGGAAGTGAAGCAGTAACCCATTTGTAGCTCACACACATTGCTGTTATTTCTGGTTCATGTCGTTGAACCTGCATTCTCCCCAGAACCTCTTTCAGTTTCTCTGTCAGTGTATTAGCTCTGCGACCAAGAGCCCCAGCTTCTGAAAGGATACCCATGCCACCAACACCAAAGGCAGCAAGAAAAGACATGGGTTTCAGTCCTTGTGGGAATCCAATTCCTGCTTGTGAGTTCCAGTTTGTTCTTACTCATCCTCACTATACACCCATCTTCCCTTCCTGACTGCCTGCACTGTGGACTTGAAGCTCCTTCGTCAGGTTTAGAAACACCAGCCTTATAAAGCCTGCTTAACCAGCTTCCACAACCCCTGTATCAAATACCTTTATACAAGTGGTTCTAACTGAGGGAGATTTTGACTCTGACCATTTGGTGATCTATGGAGACATTTTTTTGATTATCATGATGGGGTGAAGGGGTGGGAAGTATATGGGGGCAGGCAAGAGGGTTGCTGCTGGCATGTAGTTGGCAGAGTTCAGGTATATGGCTAAATATCCTACAATGTGCTGTACAGTATTCCCCCCATTCCTCCCCCAACATAGAATAATCTGGTCCAAAATGTTAATTTTGGAGGTTGAGAAACCTAGAGGATTTTTGACAGATAATTCTTTGTTATTGGGTGGGGTGGAGTGGCTGTGGTTCTGCTTCTCAGATTGAATCCTGACTTGATGTTAACATTTTAAAACATAAATATTTTATCAATATCCTCCTTGTCAGCAAAATTACATTTTCATCAAAGACCAAATAGATGAAAACTTTTGGTGAACATACACAACTATCAATTTATGATGATATATTTATAGCTATAGAATATGGTCAGATGCAAACTTTTTGAAACACATACTGTATAATGAAAGGCACAAAAGTTCTCTCTCAAAATATTCTTTTTTTAATTGATAGACTTTATTTTTTTTAACCACAGCTGTTAGGTTTACAGAAAAATTGAGCAGAAAGTACAGAATTCCAGTATATCTTTCCTTCTCTTGCAACTGAATTTTCAGTTTTTAATATTTCCATTTGTGTGGTATGTTGGTTACAATTGGCAAACCAAATTGATACATTACTATTAACTAGAGTTCATAGTTTACATTAGGGTTCACTCTGTGATTGTATCAGTCTGCTCAGGCTACAGTAACAAAATACCTTAGATTGGATGTCTAAAACAGAAATTTATTTACTCAGTTCTGGTGCTGGAATTTCAACATCAAGGTCTGGAAAAGTTCACTTTTGGACGAGAACTCTGGCTTTCTGGCTTGTGGATAGCTGCCTTTTCTCTGTGTGCCTTATTGCCTTCTGTGCTTAAGGAGGGGGAGATGGGAGGAGAGTGGGTGGAGAAAAAGAGAGAGAGAGAGAGAGAGAGAGAGAGAGAGAGAGAGAGACAGAGAGAGAGACAGAGAGAGAGACAGAGAAACAGAGAGACGGAGACAAGAGACAGAGAGAGAATGCTCTGACGTCTCTTATAAAAATACTAATCCTACACTATCAGGGCCCCACTCTTATGACCTCATTTAACTTTAATTACCTCCTTATAGGTCCTATCTCTAAAGCAGTCACATTGGGGAGTAGAGCTTCAACATAAGAATTTTTGGGGACACAGGTTGCTTCATAGCAGTGTTATACAGTTCTGTGGGTTGTGAAAATGCATACTATCATGTATCCACCACTGCAGTATCACACAGAATAGTTTCATTGTTCTAAAAATCTGTGCTCCACCTATACATCCTTTCCTCAAATCCCTGGCAACCACTGATCTTTATACTGTCTCTCAGTTTGCCTTTTCGGGAACACCAGATAATTGAAATCATGCAATATGTAGTCTTTTCAGGATGGCTTCTTAGCAGTATGCATAAAAGTCTGTCTGCTCCATGTCTTTTCATGGCTTGATAGCTTATTTCTTTTTATTGCTCAAATTCCATTGAATAGATGTACCACTTTGTTTATCCATTCACCTATTGAAAGACATCTTGGTTGCATCAATTCTTGGAAATTATAATTAAACTTGCTATAAATATTCATGTGCAAGTTTTTATGTGGATATATATTTTAAACTCATTTGCATAAGTATCCATGAGTGCAATTGCATTGAATCATATGGTAAGGCTATGTTTAGCTTTGGAGAAAGCTGTCAAACTGGCTCCAAAGTTGGTGTACAACATTGCATTCCTACCAGCAATAAGTGAGAGTTCCTGTTGCTATTATTTCTCTATTAAATTGCCTTTGCTCCTTTGTCAGAGATCACTTGACTATAATTGTGTGGGTCTGTTTCTGAGCTCTCTATTCTGTTCTATTGATCTTTTTTATTTTCTTTTTTCCATTAATACCACACTGTCTTGATTGCTCTAGCTGTATAGAAAGTCTTAAAGTCAGGTAGTGTCAGTCCTCCAACTTTGTTGTCCTTCAATACTATGTTGGCTATTCCAACTTTTTTTTTCCCCTTTGTATTTACACTTTAGAATCTGTTTGCCGATATGCACAAAATAACTAGCTGAGATTTTGATTGGGATTGCATTGAATCTATAAATCCAAATGGGAAGAACAGAGATCTTAACAATATCGAGTCTTCCTATCCATGAATGTGCATTTATTTAGATGTTCTCTGATTTCATTCATCAGAGTTTGTAGTTCTTGTACATATTTTGTTAGATTTATACATGAGTATTTCCTTTTTTTGCATGTGGATGTAAATAATGTTATATTTTAAATTTCAAATTCCAATTTTTCATTGCTGGCATATAGGAAATCAATTGACATGTTAATTTTCCTTGGAGGCAAGCAGTTGTTAAAGAGAATGAAGTGCTCTGGACTTATTTCAGAATGGTTACTTTTCCCCTCTCATGCCAGAAACAGGGAGGGAGCATCTCTCTGATCTTCACTTTGAGAACCTGTGGAGCTCCTGGAGGTAAAACCCATAAAAGTGCAAGGCCTCCCCTGAAGCTGGGCCCCCAGGAGTTTTTATGTCTCAAGCTAGTCCAAATCCAGTCTTTGGGAATTAGTGAATTATACTTTGTTCCTTCCAGGCTCTAGTAGCAGCTTCTGCTCTGGTAAGCCATGATTCTGTGTATTTGCCTGTCTCTCCAGTTTCTAGGGTGGTGATTTGCCATGTAACCTCAATTTTCTGGTGTATCTAAGCAGAGATGTTGATTTTTTGTTTGTTCAGTTGTATTCTTTATGTGAGGATGGAAGTCATAATTTCTAAGCTCTTTACATGTCAGACTGGAAACTGGAAGTCTCATGGTATTTTATAAAGTGTCAGGTACCTCAAGTACTACAAAAATAACTGATAAATAGCATTATATTGAACAATATAAAAAGTTTTACAAATATAATTTTTACTTTAAGAAGTACAAGATCATTAAAGGGAATTTCAGCTGTTTGAAAGAAGGATAAAATAATTGAAAAAGCAGTCTGTAATAGGTCCCATCATTCAACATCAACATGCCAGTAAATATCTCCTTCCCTCCTTCCTTCTCCTTTGTGCCTTTCTTCCTTCACATTCTTGTGAAGTGTCTGCAGTCTGTTGTTATTCTCTGTGTTAGATGTAGGTCCTTTTGAGTTTCTCGTATCTGTATTATTATGTGCTTGTGTGCTCTGTGATGAACTCAGTTCTCCCAGCCATTTTCCCCTGGTCCATCTGGTACTGGTCTGATATCACAATGCCCTGTGATGTCATCTGGTTTCACTTGGAACAAGGAATACCCTACTTTTAGGGATACACAAGGGATTAGACATCACCTGGGAGTACTTGGTGGTGAGATAATCCAAATGTGTTTATACGATGGTTCTTTAGAATATCACAAAATAAAAATATAAACATAAATTCACAAACTTTCCAGAGTACACTTGGTCATTAGCAATTTCTTTTAAAAAAAAGAACTCTTTATTTATTTTTTATTTTTAAAGATAAATTAATTTATTTAAATTAGTTTCAAGTATACAGTACATTGATTAGACATCTATATTGTTCATATAACAACCCCCCAATTGCTCCCTCCCTCCCCTGGCCTTCCACTTAGCCATCATATTAATGTTACTGCATTCCCTGTGCTATGCTCCCCATATCCAAGATCTGGAAGCAACGTAAATTCCCATCAACAGACAATTGGATCAAGAAATTATGGTTTATATATACAATGGAATAGTACTCAGCCATTAAAAAAAATCAAATGCTACCATTTGCAACAACATGGATGGACCTAGAGTTTATTATGCTGAGTGAAATAAGTCAGATAGAGAAAGATAAATATCATATGATTTCACTTATATGTGGAATCTAAGGAACAGAAAGAACAAAGAACTCTTTATTTTTAATCAGATGCCTATTTTGGCCTTAAATTTTTAAAAACGCATGTCTAGCTTTTTACACAAGACAACTTTGTGATATACCTTCCACAGAATACTATTTGTGAAATGTACAAAAAGAGATACTGACTAAAATGCCTTATTGTGTGTATGTAAATTCATTTATGCGTATAAAAATTCTGGTGTACATTTTATCCTTAGATTACAGCAGCAATATTTAACCCAGTAAATTCTTATCAACACCTTACTGAGTTTTTTACAAAGCAGAAAATCTTTCCACTATTAGGAACTGAGAAAGGAAAAAATAACAGTCCCTGATATTCAGAAGAAGAATGTCACTGCTCTGCCATATTTTTCTTTTATGAGACATAAACAATCTCACAGGACACCACCTTAGACTAAGTTACTATGAGACCACAATAAAATGAGACAGAGTGAGGCCACTTTATAATTTTGTCTAAGCACGGATATAAACAAGGTTACAGTTCTCCTCTCCCCAAGTATTCACAAACACCCCTTCTCCCAGCCTAAATGAGTGACTGCTATTTCTTTACCAATTAAGGTTTATCCTCGTGCTATTCTCCTCTTCCAAGAATAAGATTGAGATAATCAGTCACAGACTGTCTCCCAAGTCACCTAATCAAAGTCTAAATCCTGTAATTGATTCTTTCTAAAAGTTTCTGCTGAGACATCTCAAGATTCCCCATAGCGTATATTTCCCCTCTCTGTATTGAGGAATAAACTCAACATGTTCAGCTGCAAGTGTATTTCTGCTGGTTCTTTGGCTGGAGGGCATTGGCGGAATATGTAAATGAATTAAGACATTAGTTTGTTCAACAAACTTTAATTAAGCTTATAGTACATGACTCCAACTGCTTGAGTGTTTTGGTTTAAAATCTCTAAAAATATGAAAGTTACAGACCATCTTGCTAGAAAAATAAACATCCACTCAAAAATTTACCCATACTTTAGGGGATTCACAGACCTCTTTGATTAAGAGTCTGGATCTATGAATAAGATACACTTTCTGCTCTCAAGGAGTTCGGGATCAGTGCAAGGGAGTAAGTGACATATTTCTTTACTGGGAACATTTCTTAAGTAGAGATGATTTGCTGATGAAAAATACCTCCTAAATAGAGAACCTAGGTTATGATCAGGGTATGGTTAATTCTGGAAGTGTATTCCTTTTTCTTCTGAGATATTTTCAAGATTAGATAAATTTATTATCAAATTATATCAGCAACACATTTCTGATGGGGGTGGGGGAAAGAAGGAGGGAGAAGTATTGCAACATGTGCAATTTAACATAGTGCTCCTTTAAAATGGGTCAGAATTGTTCCTTTTTTCTCATTTCCAGAGCCTCTCATTCTATCACTGAGACAGAATGTGAAGGTGAGGGAATTGTTTTCTTAATGAAGAAAAATTGTGTTACAGGATCAGAGCATTTGCATTTGAGGTGACACAATTACAGAAAGGCTGCTGAGAGTCACGTCCTCCCCCACAGTCCTGGGACTTGAGGTCAAGCCCTGAATGTTTGAACTTTCCTTGGTAGCAAGATCTGTGTCTTATTTAGCTCTGTACCTTAAACACACAGAAAAGGTACTCAATAAATACTTGTTAAAGAAATGTATAGTCTCAGAGGTATAGGACTTCCAAACTCTTCTTCTGTCTTCTCCCTTCTCCATCACCTTGGTTCAAATCCTAAGAATACCTTTCTGCCGATTTTGCTATGTCAATTGCTTCTTTTTCTTTGATCTGTCCTGAACCCCTCATCAGTTTGACTCTACCCTGAGAAGATCCTAGTTTCAATCAGCACCTAATCAAATGATCCCTGTTCTTGTAGACTCTCCACATTACTGTCAACAATGTCTCATATTGCTGTGAGCAAAAAATCCAGTCTGACCCTTGGTGCTGTGCACAATCCTATGGAAAATGATATAGCAGAGAAACTTAAACCCCTTTCACCATCACTTATTTTCTTTCCTTTCATTTCTCTGTGGTTGGGCTTATCGAGAATTTCTGAGCTAGCAGATCCCACTGTTCTTGACCCAAATTTAAAAGCACAGATCATTTCAAGCGATACTAGACAAATTCTCTTTTGTCTTATGAAGTAGCTGTTTTTCCTCTCGAGTATCTGAGATCCCATGAGAAAAAGTGATGGAAATCTGATGCATTTGTCAGTACTTAATAACTGCCTGGGTAGCCAGTGCTGTGAAACTTCTTTATAAAATTAAAATATAATCAATGTCTTTCTGGTCATAATATCTTTAATTTTTTCTTTCCCTATTCCCTCTTTTCCATCCTGTGCGGTTAAAAGGGTTATGAACTGTGTTCAATTACAAATGCTCTGGGGCATAGATATTTGGTAAAATAAACATTTATGTGGCTGAAAACGGACATGGTTGTCCTCATCTCGGTTGAGAGGTGACTGGAGTGAAGCCAGCCCTAGCATTCAGAAGCACCACTTCTCTGTTTCCCAAGTATCAAATGGTTGAACTTTGCCAGTACATCAATCTATGGGAAATAAGTTGTGCTGGGTATAGTGTCTTAAAAATTGGTAGCTGAAGTCCAGGTGTATGTTTTCCTCTGGTCATGTCTGTTACTAATTTTTTTCTCATTGGCTGAATAGAAAGTCAATAGAAAGTTCATTCATTGGACATCTCTATTAACGGGCCCCCACTATCCCCTGTGGTACTAGCCCTTCCCTTCAAGCACCCACTTCAGGATTTAGTTTGTGGAGCTTGGGCTAAGGTCCAGCTCCCATGCACCTCCTTAGCCAGGCTCCCCTGGGCAAGTGTACACAGTGGCCCTGATTACTTACTCTTTCTCATTTTCATGCCGACTTCCAAACAACACAATTTCACAGAAGCCACATGATACTCAGGGTTTTAGAGCACAGTAGGATTCAGCAATGCTCATTACCCACTTTACTTCCTCTCAGTTGGGTGGTGATGATAAGAGATCATACCTCTGAAGTGTCTAAGGATATAAAGTGCTAATGGTAATAATTAATATTTGTAAATTGTAAAAAGCTTAATACCAAGCCCTAAACACTTGTTAGACCATTCATACATCACTTCAGTGTTGAGGTCTCTCACCCTTCTTTCACCCTGTTTGTACCTCATCCCTATCTCTCTGCTTGCTCCCTTCTCCTGGCCTCACTTGCCTCTTTGTCCAGAAAAGATCTCAAGATACATCACTGTAATCATGCTCTTGAAAACTTTCAACTCCCTCAGTCCTTTGTCTGTTGTATATTTGCTGGTCAAAAATACTACTCTGATGAAATCCCAATCTCTGATGAGAACTAGCTCATCTTAACACCAAAGCCACCTATCTGTTTGCATCTGAGCACATACCGTCTCCATTAACTCCTGCTCTGATAACTTGTTGCACATGTCTGATGACATCTTCTCTTGTGTTACAGGTGTCATATTCTTTCACCAAATCAAAGACTTTGCAATCACTCTGTATCTCTTCCATCACTAATTTCTCCCTCTCTACTGGATTGTCCTCATCAATATACAAATATATAAACACATTTGTCATCACAAAACAAAATATAACAAAACAAAAACCTTCCTGATCTCCACAACCCCTTCTCAGTAACTTCCTATTTCTCTTCTCTCTTTTATAAGTCAATTTATATAAAAGAGTGGTCAGTTTCTGGTCTGTACTTTCTCACCTCATGTCCTTTCATCAACCTTCTAAAAGTCAGGCTTCTGTTTTTCAGGTCACTGATGTTCTTGATTCCTCTCTTTTTCTCTCTCTAAATACAGCTTATTGGCAGGTTCTGTCAGTTGTGTCTTATCCCACCACTCTCCCCCTTGCTCCTAGTCCAACCACATTGACTCTCTTTTGTTTACTCAAATATCCCAAGCTTAATTCTGTATCAGAGACTTCACACTCATGATTTTCTCTTCTTGTACTTCAGATCTTTGCAGCTGGGTGCTCTAATATTTCAGGTCTCTGCTTTCCAGTCTCCTATTCAAAATAGGCATGTCTCTTCCCAGCCACTCACTATCCAATTACCCTGTTTTAATTTTTTCATAATACTCATCTCTAGGTGCTATGAAGGAAGGAATCATATTTTAGTCATTTTAGTGTTCTCAGCACCAAACACTGTATCTGGTAGATGGTTGGTAATCGATAAATATTCTCAGAGTGCATATTTGAATCAGATAAAGTTCCTTATCTTTGGGGTAGGTGATAGGGATAAGTAAATAACTATAATACAAAATAGAATGTGGCAAAATTTCACATGAGAGGTAGAAATAAAGTGCGGTGAGTGTTCAGAGTCAGAGATTAGCAGTATATAGTGAGATCAATGACATCTTCAGGGAGGAGGTCAAATCTAAGTTAGATTTATACAGAGGGGTTATAAAAGGAAATGGCATTCTCAGTAATGTAGTATTATAAGCAAAGAGCTAGAGATGGAAAGCTTGGAGAACATGTGGAGAAGAGGGAGTTTTTAATAAAGGATCAGGCAAGAGGAAATTTAGAAAACATGGTTGGGATTTCTATTAAAGCCAGTTTATGGAGTGGCTGTGTGATAGACTAAAGAACATGTCATTCATCCTTCATGCAGTTGGGGAGTCACAGGAATTTTCTGTGCAAGGGAGTGAAATAATTGGAGCAGTGTGGTTATAAAAAGCTTTTTTGAATTTGTATAAATGAATTGCAGCAGGGAGAAGTCGTAGGTGGTATGTTTGAGGAGTCAGTTATGGGGCTAGTACCCTTTTCCAGGGGGGCAGTTTTGAGGTCCTGGACCCTGAGTGAGAGAGGTGGCAGAGGAGATGAAGAGAGAGGGGAGAGTGTGATAGAAGTGATGAGGGCAGAATCAACAGGCCTTGGCAACTAACCGGACTGACAAAATGACATTATTTCTAAGCTTTCTCTTTTAGTATCTGTTTCACTACTAATTGCTGCTAGGTGTGGTATTAATCTTAGTAACTGTAATTATTTGAATGTTTGATAAAAGCTGTTATATTAATGTGCACAATTTTGTAAGCAAATTTGTCATAACTCTTAAAAGCTAAGTAGCAGATGCATGCTTTCAGGAGATGATAATGGATCACTACATGCTAGATACAATTATAAACTTAAAATTGTTCTTATACTGTACATTTATGAGGACCATAATCCCTTGGGATACTATTTAAAGTACACTGAGCCAAATTCCATGCCCTGTTGAATGCTTGAGTTTCTTCAACTGTGATGCTTGTCAACTGGCAGAATTTAGATCCCATCAAATACAGCAGAAGCCTTTCCATGCACACTACATCTTTTTCCACATGAGATATACATTTATATTATGTTTTATTATGTAAGATCCTAGATTTGTATGTGTGCAGGTAGGTGTATTTGGATGGATTTATGCACTGGTATGTTTATTGTCAGCAATGGATATATAGTTAATTCTGATAGTAAGTCATCGCTAGGCTTTGAGGGATGTAGTTTAATTTGCAGTGTACTTAACCACATGTTTTAATTAAGTATATTAAAAGGAGGTTCTACTCCTTTGAAACTCTTCTTAGCTTCTTTATAGATAAAAGTCAGGTGAGTTGTAAGCATTTTGAAAAAAGAGTAATGAACTTTATGTCACTTGGACATCAGAATTAACAATTTGTCATTATATTTAAATTTAAAATTTACATTTTTGATTTTTGTGGTTGCTAGTCCAGACTCTGGAGCCATACTGCCTGAACTGGTTTCAGACTTCAAAACTCTCTCTAGTTATGTGATTTAGGTTATATACTTGACCTCTCTGATTTTTAATTTTCTCATCTGTAAAATGGGAAGGATAATTGTACCTAACTCTCAGGATTATTATCAGGAATTAAATGTATTTGTATAAAACCTAACACATAGTGAACACAATAGATATTAGCTATTATTGCAGAACTCAAATATATATTATATATTGCTATAAAAGGTTATATATATATATATATATTACTAAAGAATGATTCAGAAATTCATGTACTTATATAACTACAGTTTTAAGTAGAAGTGACAGTTCCTTTCCAAATCCTTCCATAGTAGTTTCTGCCTTGAGGAAACAGAGGACATTATGTCATTATTTGTACTATGCGAGTATCCCAGTAATTAGAAATATAAAAATTATACAGATCCTTAACTACCTCAGAATATTTATTGTAAATGTGGTAGGCAAATAATATCTAATACTGAACTGGTAAATCATGACACATTTAATTTTTGTTTGAATATTTTCTTTGTTGTTAATTATTATAAGCAGTTGTACCAACTGTTTCCAATTATTTGAAAGATTTAATAAAATAGACTATAATAATGATCATAATTCAATCATCAGCCCTAAACTGACCAGTATTTGTCTCAAATTCTAAAAATAAAAAAATAGAATAGAGAGGAAAGAAAACTTTTTCTTTTTCCTTCAATCATATTTTCCCTCTATTTAAAAAGCAAAAGAAAACCCAAAACAGAATAAGAAGCTAAAGCAAACATACCACTCAACCCTGTGAAACTATTTCCAGATGCTTTCAGCACTTTTGTTCTTTGGCTGGCAAAGTCTTCAAATCAGTGGTTTGTGTATTGTGAACACACTGAACAGATTTAAATCCATTTACACCATGTTTTCATCCCCATTTTGTAGTGTGTCAACACTCAACGTATGTTACTTTCCAAATCTTTGGTCATATCTTCATTCCCTTCCAATTCTTCCGAATAATAGGCATTTCTTATGCTGGCACATAGGTTTCCCTCTTTTTTTCTTTTCTCTTACTAAATTCATTCTTTTGGAGATATTATCTATATTTTGTACTTCAATTATGTGGTTGCAATTCACATTCCTTATCATTAGCTCTGACTTTTCCATTACCTATGAGATGCCTCAGGGCAATCATGACAAAATAACACAAATTGAGTAGTTTAAAACAACAGAAGTTTACTCTCTCATTGTTTTGGAAGCTACAAGCTTAAAATCAAGATGTCAACAGGGCTTCACTCCTTTCAAAGGCTCCAGAATCCTTCCTGTCTCTTTCAGCTTCTAGGAGTTCTCACCATTCCTTGGCTCTCTTGTTTTGTGGCCACATATCATTCTGGTGGTGGCTCTTCTGGTTCTACCATTGAAGAAGCTACATCATGCCTCTGCCTTCACGTTGCCCTCTTCTCTGTGTAACTGAGTAATTCACAGGTAATTCATAGGTTCTGGGAATTAGGATATGGACATATCTTTCTGGGGGTTATCATTCAATCTACCACACAAAGTATAAGAAAATCACTAAACAATCATGTGGCAAATCACAACTGATACCAGACCTAGGTGTTGGGTATTAAAGGGGAAGGAGGGCAGTGGAAAAGTAGAGCACACATGCCCTGTCTAAAGTGGCCAGCCTCTTCTCAGCTCTACTTATTGACATGCAGACCCACTGTTGCCAGTTCCTCTGATATCCCCAGAGAATTTGAAATCTAGATTTTTTGTGTGCTGGCAACTAATAAAATTTTAAAAATCTGCTTAGTAGATAACACTGTTGGGAAGACAAAACTTTCCATGGGTCAGATGTGGCAAGCTGCCAGTTTGTGGCTACTTGCCTATAGTCTGATGCTCAGAGAGCAGCTCTGATGAGGACAGAGAACTTTCACTTTAGAGCTGACTCTAATGCCCGTTGAGATAGGACAAAACATGCAAATATTACCTTTGCTTTGCCACTTTTTTGCTGTTTTAATTCAATGAGAAACACAAATAATTTCTAAATCTGAAAAGGTCAGTTTTTTATTGATGTCCTTTGGTAAAATGTTTAAGTTGAGAATTGTGCAAAAATGCCTGCTTAATAGAGTCTGTAAACTTTTGGAAGATAGTCATAAACCTTTATTTGATATGCCATTCGAACTTCATTTTTAGATTTGAATCTTTTTCTTCATGTTTTAACAGAGTACATACTAACATGTTTTAATGTTTCAGCCATTCTGAAATATATGCAGTGTCCTGAATATTCTGTACTCTTTCACCTTCAACCTTTTTGACCACTGTGCACTCACCCTCACTTTCTCCTGGCTCAATTAAGATGTAACTTCCTCCATTAGTCTTTCCTAAGGTTCTAAGGCTGTGTTGGATGTACTCCTTAGTAAACCCTGGGATGCTGGTTCTCAGTGGGGACAGTACTGCCTCCTGGGGAATAGTTTGAAATTAATGGAAACTTTCTCAGTTGCCACAAAAAGGTGTTACTGAAATTTTGTGTGAGGAAGACCAGTATCCTGACATCTTACAATTGAAGGGACATTTTCACTCAATAAAGAATTGCCCTACATTTGTATGACATTTGAATACCCTGCTGGACATTTGCATAGTTAGGGCTGAAACTTCGTGTAACTGGAGAAATAGGTTTTATTCTAAATCATCTGTAACATTGGTACCAAACAAGAACGAAAGTTGTAATAACTCCCCTGACATGGCTTTTTCTTCTTTGACAAAGTTCTTTCTTGAGAATAAATATTTTTTCCTTTAAAAAGACTCTACTTTTATAAACAGAAATGACTTACCAAGTGTCATTCATCCTTTTTGGTGGGTTCAGCTTGTGATTTAACCAACATGACCTTCTTTTCAGTCTTGCCACTTGGTCTGGAGCCCCTAATGTTATGCAAATTGGCCCAGCTTTACAAACTAGATCATTTTACCCTGAAAATCCAGCATGAGAACTTTTCCTCTGTGTTTTCTTTAGACATTCATTCATTTCTTTAGGCATTCTTCACAGGCAGTACAAAACTATACTGTTGATTTTGGCACTCTTTTTAAATAATATATATATTTTTTCAACCCAAACAGTAGAGCAATAGATCCTGCTGTATGGCACAGTAATTGACCACTCATGTGGTGAATCTTCCATACAGCTCATAAATTTTTATCTTGTTTTATGGTAGTCACTATGAGAGTGAGAAGATATTATTAATTCCAACCAATATCTTCTCTTTCACAGATTTCTTATTTTTTTTGTGGACAGAACTTTGTTTATTGGAATGGTGAGGGGCCTGGGGAAGGCATAGCACCTGGATGGGGCTGCTCACTGAGGACAAGGTAATGGGATGAGGACTAGATTAAACTTAATTTCCCCCAGGGGACTGTCTATGGCAGGAAGATTGAATATGAGGATCTGGGGCCCAAGACAGCTGGTCCAATGTATGGCACAGCTGTTAAGGAACTAGGCAGCAACCACTGACCATTTTCCTTCTCTATAGACAGCATAGGTTTGTTTTTCCTGAAACGAGTTTGCCAAACTCATGAAAGACTCTGAGCCAGAAACACCTAGCTAAGCTACTTCCTAAATTCCTTCCCACAGAAACTACAAGTTAATTGTTATGATATGAATGTTTGTGTTCATCCAAAATTTATATGTTGAGATCCTAACACCGAAGGTGATGGTTGTTGGAACATAATGACCCTTAACTTTTCACCTCTTCAAACCCTGTAACTTTCCATTTACCTGAAGTGAAGCTGACGAAATCCCCTATCCCATGATGCTTAGCAACCCCACTAGCGCCAAAAAAGCCCGCTGGCAAAAGTCCCCTCCACCCCAGTGACGGTCCAAGAGACCTATCAACACTCGCCACCCTACCACTATCCAATCAACATCCGACACAACTACTAGCTGTCCCCAACCGGATCCTCCCCCTATATAAGCTCGCTACTCCATTTAATAAATTGGAATTCCTCTCAGACTACCGCGCGTTCTGGTGATTTCTTTCAATGGTATTAGAAGGTCGGGCCTTTGGGAGAAAATTAGGTGGAGTCCTCTTGAATGGGATTAGTGCCCTTATAAAAGATTCTCCAGAGAGATCTCTAGGTTTTTTCTTTATATGGGGATACAAAGAGAAATCTGTGACTGGGGAGAGGGCCCTCATTCAACCATGTTGAAGCCCTGCTCTAGAACTCCCCACCTTCACTACTGTGAGAAATAAATTTCTGTTGTTTATAACCCACCCAGTCTCTGGTATTTTGTTATGATAGCCTGAATCAATTAAGACAATAATAAATGTCTATTGTTTTAGGCTACTAAATTGTGGAATAATTTGTTACATAGCAATATATAACTAATAGCAATTCGTTTATTCAAATTTCTCTGTTTAAATTGCTTGTGTGCTTTCAGTTTTCTAACTGATATAAACATGGAATTAAACAAAAAGGAGATCTAAACCAATATTAATGTCTACTGGGGTAAAAAAAATCTTAAATTACCTTAAGTTGGGGTATTGATATTACTTATGGGTCCAGATATTACAATGCCAAACTAAAGTGATTCTTTTTAGGTGCCAATATAGATTTAAGAGTAATTTTATGTTTTATATTTATGAAATTTGATAAATCAGTATTTCTATGTAAGTCAATAAAAATATCAATTTTAATTAAATCGCTTGAATGAACTTCTTTTAAAATCTCAAAAGAAAAGCATATGAAAAATATATATAGCTATAATAAAAAAACAGAATGGAGGTTCCTCAAAGATTTAAAATAGAACTATCATATGATTCAGCAATCTCACTTCTGTATGTATATCCAAAAAAAATAAATAAATAAATTTACTATCTCAAAGAGACAGCTACACTCTCATGTTTACTGCAATATTATTTATAATATTTAAGTTATGGAAACAACCATAGTGTCCATTGCTGGATGAATAGATAAAGAAAATGTGATACACACACACACACACACACTTATATGTGGAATCTGAAAAAGAAGTCAAACTCACAGTAACAGATTAGAATGGTGGTTGTCAGGGATAGGGAAGTGAAGAAAAAGGGGAGATGTTGGTCAAAGGGCACAACCTTTCAGGTATAAGGTGAATAAATTCTGGAGACTTACCTGAAATTTGCTAAGAAAGTAAATCTCAAGTGTTCTCCTCTCAAAAGAAATGGTAATTATGTGAGTGATGGATATGTTAATTACCTTGATTGTGGTAATCATTTAAACAATGTCTATCAAAACATCTTGTGCAACCTAAATATGTGCATTTTTATTTGTCATTCATACGTCGGTAAAGCTGGAATATGTATATATTTTTAAAAAGCATAAGATATATATATTTATCATATATAATGAAGGAAGTGCCAAATCCAACCATCAGTCATTTAAATAAAAAGACATTTATTGTTTTTACTTGAAGAAAACAAATTATCTAAGTGATACTATGTGTATCAGTTTGTAGGCCTAAGAGACCCTCAGCGTTTTACCCTATGCAGACATCTTTTTTGATATCAGCCATAAAGTTATTGACAGCTCTGTTATCTGATCCCTGCACTATGGCCAATAATAGCTTTTAGAGTCTGACGTTCTGGACCTTACAATTTAAATGGTTTATTTTGTGGGAATGGAAAATCACTTTTATAGTTTCTACAGAACTGGGAGTCTTTCAGTCAAAATGACTCCTGGCCGTTTATTCATTGGTCAGTCCCAGTCATTGAAATGATTGCTCATTTGATCACAAGCAAATAGAAATGTGGCCATGAAGTTAGCTATTGATTGGACTTCAGGAAGCTAAGAAAGTCAGTGATTGGCTGTTGCCATTTATAACATGTAACCCTCCCTGTTCTGAACAATTCTAACTTAGTGTCAATTCCAGTACTACTGTAACATTTATTTATCATAAATGGCTACATAATACAGCTATGTGTATGCAGCGCAGAAATTCATTGACATTTTTTTGATTCAAGTAATTAAACATTTCATGCATAATTTGAAATTTTATAAGTCCAATTAAAATGGATTGTAGAAATCATGATTTAAAGCAACTTTGACAATATCAATCAAAATGGATACAACTTTCATTCCAGTAATCCCATTTCTGGGAATTTGTTTTACAGATATACTGGCAAACTGATAGATGTACACACATATTCTTTGCAGCATTTTTTATAACAGCAAAAAAACTGGTAATACTTCTCTAGGAGTAGTAAATTCTATTCCCCAACTATTTTTATTTCTTCCCTCTGAGTGGCATTTCTTTTTCTGGTTCCCTTGTGATTGATTGGGCAGGGCTAGGTGTGCAAACAGAAATGTATCACTTTGAGGCTAGGGCATTTAATAGCCAATGTAGAACCCTCCAGAGCTTTTTTCCTCCACCACAGTGACTGGCAGTTTGAAATGGAGACTCCTTTATCAGCCTGAGTCAGATATGAGAAGATACAGAGCTGAGCATCTAGCCAAACTGCAATTGACATCTAACATGAGCGAAAAATTATCTAAAACACTTTTTGAATTCAAAGTGGCAGCTTCCTGACAGGGAGTTTTCAGGGATTAAGGCAGAAAGTTGGCAAGAAAACTTTAGTTGGAATAGGCTTTCCAGGTACTGCTTAAACAATGTGCAATTTAGGCTACTAAAACAATCTCAGATAAAATATGAGGCCTAGAAGCTTTTGCCATCTATAAAATTCTAATTTGAGTTAAATCTAGAAGTTTTAAAAACATAGAACAAGTTGTATTCATTTATGCTCTTTGTAATCTGAAGTTATCTAAATTGAACAACTGTTATAGAAATGTGCTTTTCATTTTTAATGTTCATAGGTGTTTAACATGCACATCTCATCACTTAACTCAGTAAATGATGTGTGTTAGTTATATAACACCAACTGACAGATACAAACTATGTGGGCAAGCAATTGACCTTGCAGTTTCACTGAGATGTCTGACAGAGCTGTGTAGAAACACAATAAAATTTAAACTTATTGTGCAGGAATTTTTTTTATTTTCAAAGAAATTTTGTTCCTTAAATGGTTAGGAATTTCAAAATACGGAAACCATTATGCTATGAAAGGAACATTTTCCACTTAGTAATTCATATTTTTATACACACTAATCATTACCCAAGATATAGTCAATTGGCAGTCCTGTCCCTAATCCCAACTCATTAACTCTGAAGCTTGTTTTTTTCTAGATTCTAAATATTTATCATGTTCAAATCTGCTTTATGCTGCTTTCCCAGAATCATTTTTATTTTTGTTTGAGCCTTTGAACTCTTTTCCTATACCTGGCATTAATTTTTTTCCACAAATGAAAATGCTGTTTGATTGAAAATATCAATAATTGCAATTGTGCCAGACCCATTTTCCTCTGCAGGCTATTTCCTGCTGTTAATTGTAGTCAGTAGGATCGCAGACCCGTTGCCTTCAGTGATCACTAAACTGGTCCTTTCTTTCTGTTAGAACTCTCATCAGGGAGTGAAGATCGCACTGGATCCTTACTCAGGGATGGAAAATTCCAGCTGCATTATGCATGCCACAAAAAGCAGGACATCAACACCTGCTTAGCAATTAAATTGGAACCGTGCGTATAACCAACTGACAAGCAAAGGATTTCTTACTAATACAGAAACAGAACTTGAAAAAATTGTAACAATATAGCTTGTTAAATCAAATGTGCATCTAGATCAATATTTATTTCTGAGAAAATCAACTGTTCTTAAAAATACTATCATCTTTATGTGCTATTATTTCATTTGTAGTTGAATTAGTGATACAAATTTATCAGAAGATCATTCTTTTGGAGATAGGATTAAAAAATGTAAAGAACTGAGAATGTTGTGTTTAGGAATGAGTTTTGTGGTCTATTGCACATCTTTTATTCAATGCAAATATATATTATGTGGACTTAACTCTTAAGAAATTATTTCAGACTGTGATATTGAGTCAAAATCTCTGTTTTATACTTTGCTAAATTTCTGGGGAGGATTGTTTGTGAGAAGGATGGTCAGATGGAAGGGAGAGAGGAATATAAAAAGACGGAGGGCTGACAGGTAAAATAAAGAGTGACTCTTTGCAGAGTAGCTTTACTTCAAACTTTCTAGGAACATTTCAGATCCCTTCACTTAGAAGGCTTCTAATCCAAATAGTGTGAAGATCAAACTAAATTGCTTGCAAAAGATGGGGAAATTATGTCTGTTAGTTTTTAAGAAAAGATGTGTGGGTTAAAGTGAAACAGAGGGAATGAAATGATGACAAAACAAAAATAATATTTCTGCAGTTTGCCTTGGGAGAAAGACAGACAAAGAGACAGAGGGCTTTGGGACTGCATTCTTACCATCCAAGTGAAGGAGTGTGGAAATGAGAGCCAGGTCAGAATGTCTTATGAAGTTTTTCTGGGTCCTAATATAGAATTATCCTGGAGATATTCAGAACTCGAACCCTGTGCACCAAGGAGGGTGTTGGAAAAGTCCCCTGCCATAAATAAAGCTTTTCCACCTGCTTTTAAATAATTGATCAGTGAAAAAATTCTTACTACTTTTTTCTTACAAACTTCAGATTTTGCATCTTCATGGTCAGAGCTACACTGAAAGTTGGTGGTAAACTATTTTTTTTTTCTAAAGCATAATCTATTTAAGAACACTTTGTTAGGTTATATCTCAGGATGATTATAAACAAACCCCATGGGATGTTATTTCATGTCTGCTAAAGTAATTTCATGCTAGCAACAAAATTCAGAGTCTCTTTTTCAAGTCTGCATTAGATATCAGGGTGACTAAGTTCAGCCTGTGCTAATTATTTTGACTGTAAGAGAGAAAACCCAAATTTCTTAGAATTACAGACTTGTTTCAAAGTCAAAGTTTGACCTTTAAGCTACTGATTTAAACTGGCAAGTCACTAAAACTCTTCCTAGTCTACTGCTTTAATCTTTTCAAGGAAAGGATAAAAATGGAATCTGAAAAAAAAAAATGATGTAGACATTTGGAATGGGTTGTACCAATCCACAGGCAAAACAATGCAATTAGAACTATCTAAAGACAAACTTACCTCTTTGTTCTGTCCTAATTTTAGCTTTTATACATTTTAATACTTTTATGATAGCATATAGAAAGTAACATGTACATTTAAAAGTCTGACTTTTTACTCTTAGTTCTGCTGTAATAAAATTATATTCTCCAACCCTTTTTAGAAGAAAAGATATTTATAATTAAATACAAGAAAGCATGTATTTTCTTTTTCTTCTTAACACTTGTAGAGAGGAGGAGATTAACCTGATGAGAAGTGGGTAGAATATAGATGGAGGGTAGCTGCTTACCCAACAGCTATTTCTCTCTTTCTGCCGTGGTAGGCAGAATAACTCCTCTCTCCCCTCCAACTAAAGGTGTCCACTTTCTAATTCTCAGGACCTGTAAATATTGCCTTTTATGGCAAAAAGGACTTTGCAGATATGATTAGGTTAAGGATCTGGTGATGGGGAGAATATTTTGTAGTATCTGGGTGGGTCCAATATAATAAAAAAGGTCTTTGTAAGGAAGGGAGGGAGGTAGGAGAGTTAGAGAAGGAGATATGATGATAGAAGTAGAGGTTGGAGTGATATAAAGAAGGGGCTGCAAACCAAGAAATGCAGGAGACCTCTAGAAGTTGGAAAATGCAAGGAAATTCTCCCCTAGAGATTCCAGAAGATACTTAGATCTTCCAACACCTTAATTGTAGCCCTGAATTTCCCCTGAATTCTTACTTACAGCATTGTAAAGAAAGAACTTTGTGTTGTTTTAAGCCATAAGTTTGTGGTAACTTGTTATATCATCAATAGGAAACTAATACACAGCCCTAGAAGATGAATCACAATTACTCTAAACTAATTGTGAAAATTCCATTAATCTTTGCCAAATGTCCCTTGTGATTTGCTATAAAGAAAAGGTTACTTGCAATCTCTAGAAATAAAACTTTTTTCTGATCCATTTATCCTTTGCCTCTTGTTTGAGATGTTGGCATGAGATGTGATGTTTTGACCTGAGGCAGCATCTGGTGACTGTGAGTTGACAAGATCTTAAGAGTCCAAAGGCTTAATAGCACATTGAGAATGACTGAATTAAAAGTTCTTAATGACATTGTTAACCCATTGCATGAAATCTGAAGCTATCTATTTCCAGATTTTTATACTTGAGATAATTAACTCTCATTAGTGCTTAAGTCAGTATTATATATAGAATCAAACCTGACTGATACATTTGGTATTTGCAATGTGATCTATGTAGTTAATGAAAAATTGACTCAATAGATTCAATAAAATCTCTTCAGATTTATCCTGATCTTCATTCTGAGAAGATGACTGATTTAGTCTATTGAAGGGTACCATATCAACCAGAAGAATATTTGCTGCTCTAGCAATTCTAATCAAAACACACATTTTTTTTCCCCAGAAATCTGGGAGAAAAGTATGAACTATACCAATTTGTTGGCTTTGTTCATAAGGTAACAAAATTAAGAACTAAATAGGCAAACTGATTTTGATGGCAAAATAAAAACCTGGCTGACATTCCACTGATTAGAGAACCAGGCAACTAATGAGTACATAAAGTAATAATGGAATATTATAATATGTGCAACACTTAATGTAGTTCAAACAAATTAGACAGCAAGGCATTAATTACCAACTTTGCTAAATAATTTGGCCTTACCTCCATGCTTTTCTCTATAACTATTGTAGCAGTAGAAAAATGAATTATATTTAAATAATTACAAATTGGAGAAAAACAAGATTGTGTATAAAAAATATTTAAATTATACCCTTAGATATGCAAAATTATTCATGAGGAAATTTAAAAATAATTTTTAATTAATAATATCCAAGTCCTTTGCTTTTCTTTGACTGAGAGAATAGCTGAGTTTGTAGCTATAATTATAAATATGCATTGGTTTTTCTTCCCCTCTAGATAAGTAGCTTGATGTGTTTATCTAACAGACCCTTCAAAGTTAGGATTCTGAAATTTTCTTTTCTCTTTTCATTTTATTAAGTCTTCATCCCATTAGCACTTTTGGAAAATAAAATGCTATAATATTATGTGCTACAACATCTTCCTATTTATTCTCTTTCTAAGGTCATTTTTAAAAGGGCAATTCATGTGAATTTTTCCTGAGTTACTTCAACTAGATACTTTTTCACTTTCAAAATTAACCAAGGAGTAACTCACTCTTTCTAATTCCTTAGGAGTGACCTCAGATTACTTGAGGTCTCTTCTAGACCCTATGGGCTTTAGGTCACACTAATTTCTTTCTTTCTTTCTTTCTTTCTTTCTTTCTTTCTTTCTTTCTTTCTTTCTTTCTTTCTTTCTTTCTTTCTTTCTCTCTCTCTCTCTCTCTCTCTCTCTCTCTCTCTCTCTCTCTCTCTCTCTTTTTCTTTTCTATCTATCATCTATCAATCAATCTATCTATCTATCTATCTATCTATCTATCTATCTATCTATCTATCTATCTATCTATCTATCATCTATCTATCTATCTATCATCTATCTATCATCTATCTATCTATCTATCTATCTATCTATCTATCTATCTATCTATCTATCATCTATCTATCTATCTATCTATCTATCTATCATCTATCATTTATTTTTGCATTGTTGTCTACCCATATTCTGGGAACTTCTTAAGAGAAATACCCATATCTTTCATCCATGCAGATCCAAAGCTTAGCTCAGTGGCCCAACGTTGTTTAAAAAAATGCAGAAAAAATGAATGAACATAGAACCTTTCTATATACCTGCCTATAGAGTCATATACTGACCCTATCTGTTCTCAGTCCTGGAGTGTATTTTTGGAACTTGTGCAAATATTTGAAGTATTTTTTCTCTCTCCTGTGTTTTAATAATCAGAAAGCTATTACATGGAGAAGTGAAATTTGAGATTTATAACCATTATTGCCTAATCGGTCTTTTGTTATATTAATCTTACCATACATTATTAGTTAAGAATGCTTGGTTGTAAAGTAAAATAAATGTTGATTCATTAAAAAGAAATAAGAAAATGTATTATCTCACAAAGCAAGAAATCTAGACAGTAGTTTTCAGGATTGATTAGTTTAGTTGGTTTATTGATGTCATTCAGAACTTAGGTCTTTCCAGAATTTTGAGATGTCATTCAGAACTTAGGTCTTTTCAGAATTCTGCTTTGCTACACTTAGCATGTGGATTTGCAACCCTTATGGCAGTAGCTGTAGTAGTTCAAGCCCAGAGTAACAGTGTCTAGAGGCAGAAAAAAGGTGCCATTTCTTCCTGGTATTTCTCTCTTTTAAAAAATATCCAAAGTTATCTGTGTTCATAGTTTAAAGAGCCTGTTACCCTTCCCCAAAGACCACCACACTTTGCTCTCTATTATCTCATTATTATTTAAATCTTTACCTCAATGTCTCCAAATAACAAGCTTGTATCACGTGCCCGTGTTCTTGATCTTTCAGGTTTTAGACATTTTCTATTGATTTCTTAAAGTGGTGGAAAATGAAGCTTTAACTGTATTTTTCCCCTGATTCATTTCTCCACTGTGTGTCTCTTGTAAGGTTTCATTTGAGATCTTCCTTTGCCATTATCTTAGGGAATCCTTTTGCATCTCTTTTACTGTCTTCTAGTTACTATGTCTCTTGAAATGCCCTTTCTTATTTTAACTTCTAAATTATAGAGTATTTCTTCCAGTATTTCCTGAGAAAGGGTGCCAGGAAGATACATTTTTGAAATTTTGAATGTCTTTATTCTACTTTATATTTACCCTTACATGTCAGATTGATTAGGTATTGAAATTTAGATTGGAAATAATTTTCCTTGAGAATTTTTAAGGCATTGACTTCTGGCTTCCTGCTTCTTGCATGAAGCTTGTTTCCTGATCCTTTGTAGATGGTCTGCTTCCGGCCTCCCTGACTCCCCACCTGTAGCCTTGATTTTGTTCTTAGAATCCTGAAATGTCATGATGATTTTATTCGATGTGATTTTATTTTCACCTTTTGTGCTGGATGGATGGTGGGTTATTTTATTCTGTAAACTCATGTTTTTCAATTTGGGCAAATTTTTTTTTATATTATTTATTTTATGATTTACTCTCTCCTTTTTTTTCATGGATTTTAATTATTTGGATGTTAAACTACTGTCATAGCCAGCCTCAAAAATGGCTCCCAATGATTCTTAAGTCTTGATATTCATGCCCTAGTCCAGTTCCTTTCCACATGAAAAAGCTGACCTCTGTAACCAATAGGATATTGTGAAAATGATGAAGTGTAATTTATGAAATTAGGTCATAAAAGACACTATATCTTCTACCTTACTTTGGAGTCATTTGCTGGAAGGATACTCAAGTATGGTATCCATTTGTGGAAGGACACCATAGTAAAGAACTGAAACCCACTGCCAGCCTCTAGCATTTACTTGCCAGGAATGTGAATGGGCCACATTGGAAGCAGATTCTTCAGCCCCAGTGAAACCTTTGGATGATTGAACCTCTGATGGCATCTTGACTGCAATTTTATGAGAACTTTAACTAGAGCCTCTCAGCTAAGCTGCTCTTGGATGCCTGATTTATAGAAGCTATGTGAAATAATAAACATTTATAGTTTTCAGTTGGCATAGTTTGTTTTTGGCATAGTTCGTTGATAACTAACATGACCTTGTTTGATTTTTAAATTTTCTTATCTAATGCTGATTGTTAGCTTGAAGCCTCAACTACAATCCATATGGTCTCTGTGTGGGCTAGCTTGGTCTTCCTCAGCTATTAGCTAGTCCTTAGAAGTCATGCTGGGTCACCTTTTATTACATCTTATTCATTGCTGCAGTAACAAAATTCTACTCAAATCCATGGAGAATGGTAAACATTTTTAAAAAATACAATATGCCATTGTCTATATATAAATATTGATTAGGACTCAAAATTTAACTCCATGCCATTAGAGCAAATATTTACATTTTGGAAGATCTCAACTTTTGTCATTAAAAATTAAATATTACCTTCATAATAGTGATTAAAGAGCAAATTTCTTCCCTATTCTCTACCTTCCTCTTTTCCTTTACCCTCAGCTATTATTGCTTTCTTTAATAAAATATTGGTTAATTTAAGCTATAGTCACTTTGGCTTATTCTCTATTTTACTGTTGTTTGTTTTTAATTTGGGAATGGTGATAGATATACCAGCAATGGTCTTTGAATACAATATCTTCAATACTGAATTGTGTTCAATCTTTTATAATTTTATTTTTCTCTGACCTATGTGGGGAAGATGAAATACTTATAGTTTGACTGCTCTTTTCTCAGGTGTTTTGAGCTTTGTTGTTGAGCTGTCTAACCCAATTTTCATGCTTGCACAACAGGATCTCTTTCCAGGCAAGTGAGCCTTTGCTTTCAAGTCTGTTTTGTTTAGTATAAGTATTGCCACTCCAGCTTTTTTTTTTCATTTCCATTTACATAAAATATATTCCCCACCCCCTTTACTTTCGGTCTCTGTGTGCCTTTTAATATGATGTGTGTCTATTGTAGGTAACATGTTTATGGGTTTTGTTTTTTTATCTATTCAGCCACCTTAAGTCTTTGGATTGCAGCATTTATTCCATTTACATTTAAAATAATTACTGATAAGTATGTAGATATTGATATTTTATTTTTCCTAGTTTTGATCTTTTTTCTTCCTTCTTCTTAAATAAGTTTAACATTTCTTGTGAGACTTGGTTGGTGGTAAAGAGCTTCTTTAGCCTTTTCTTATCTGGGGAAGCTCTTTATTTGTCTTTTGATTCTAGATGATAGTCTTGTTGTGTAGAGTAATCTTGGTTGTAGGTCCTTGCTCTTCATCACTTTGAATATATTGTGCCAATCCCTTCTGGCCTGCAAAGTTTTTGTTGAGAAATTAGATGATTGTCTTATGGACTCTCCCTTATAGGTAATTAACTGCTTTTTTCTTCTGCTTTTAAGATTCTCTCTTTGTATTTAAACGTTGGTATTTTAATGGTGATGTGTCTTGGCATAGGCTTCTTTGGATTCATCTTGTTTGGAACTCTCTACACGTCCTGGACTTGTATATCTATTTCCTTCACCAGGTTAGGAAAATTTTCTGTCATTATTTTTTGAAATAGGTTTTCAATTCCTTGCTCTTTGTCTTATCCTTCTGGTACACCTAAGATGTGGATATTGGTATGCTTGATGTTGTTCCAGAAGTCCTTTAAACTATCCTAATTCTTTTGGATTCTTTTTTCATTTTGCTGTTCTGATTAAATGTATTCTACTACCTCATCTTCTAAATTGCTGATTTGATCCTCCGCTTCTTCTAATCTACTGTTGATTCCCTCTAATGTGTTTTTCATTTCAGTTATTGTATTCTTCATTTCTGATTCTTTTTTACATTTTCTTTCTTCATTTTTTTTTATGTTTCCAATCTCTTTGTCAAAGTTTTCACTGAGATCATTGTGCATCCTTATAACCAGTCTTTTGAACTCTGCATCTGGAAGATTGTTTGTCTCTATTTTGTTTAGTTCTTTATCTGGACCTTTGTTCTGACCTTTCATATGGAACATGTTTCTTTGTCTCCTCATTTTGGCTCCCTCCCTGTGATCGTTTTTTATGTATTAGGCAGAGCTGCTATGTCTCCTGGTCTTGGTAGAGTGGCCTTATGTGAAAGGTGTTCTGTGGGGCCCAGTGGTGCAGTGTCCCTGGTTATCTGAGCTGGGTGCTCCAGGTATGTCCCCTGAATAGATTGTGTGTGACTTCCTGTTGTAGTTGGGCCTGGATTGCTGTTGGCACATCCGTGGGAGGGACTGATTGGTTGATTCGTTGTGAAGACTGTGACTACAGTGAAGGAGCTGTTGTGCAGAGGCTGACACCACAGAGAAAGATTTGTTTTAGTGAGGTTCTAGTGCCTGTTAAGTCTGCCCTTTGGGTGTATTGTTTGTGGAGGTGATTGGGTGGTGCTCTGGTGTAGTCTGAAGCTGGCTACTAGGTGTGTTGGTTCTAGGGCCTCTTGGGAGGGGCTCTGGTGTAGGCCAAGGTCAGCTGCTGCCTGTGCGGTGCCAGGCCATCTGGTATAAGCTATGAAGTGATCTACAGATGGTTGATGCTTGAACTGGGCTTGCAGGTATGTGGTAGAGGCTAAATTCTGAACCAAAGTCAAGTGGCACTGGGCTTTGAGCTGCTTAGCACGAGGTACAGGGCACTTTGAGGCCAGATTCTGCTTGTTTAGGGTTTTTGAAACTTTGTGAAATTTTAGGAAAGGCTAGCATGAATGAAGACAGGTTATTTGTATGGAAAAGTCACTGGAAGCATCTTGAGTAGACTTGAAAGTTGAATGTGTCAGGGTCCCAGGGAATCACCAGGGTGGGGCAAACACTGTTAACTAAGTTGAGGAAGACCATATATGGTACCTGCCAATGTCTGCTGGCTGGGTGTGGAGAGGGCTCAACAAAGGAATAATGGCTTCTGCCAGTACTTCTGTCTGGGAGAAAGCGGCCCCACCAGCCCTTGCCCTGACCAGCCATACATCCTCATATGTTTATGGTGCTTTTAGAGCTGCTGCTCTGGTGCTGGATCTCAGAGAGAGTGAGTTGGTCAGCGAAAAAGTCAATGTGTGGGTTCTTGAAGAGGAATGCTTGGCTCTCAAGCAGCCCTCCATCTCAGCCATAATCCTGTAAGCCAATATCTCTGCTAGTTTTCACAGACAGAAATTATGGGTATTTCTCTTTCTGGCACTGGAATACTTGGTTGGGGAGGCTGATATGGGACTAGGACCCCCAGCTCCTCTGGAGGGAACTCCACAGCCAGGATATCTTGGCTGATTTTTAACCATCACATGTGTGGGAGCAGCCCGTTCTGTGTCTCTGTCCCTTCTATCCTTAGTTATAGGACTTCTATTCAGCTAGACTTCAGGCGGTTCTCAATGATAGTCATTCAGTAGTTTAGTTGTAATTTTGATGTGGTCACAAGAGGAGATGAGCTCAGTGTTTGCCTACTCCCTTATCTTGATTAGAAACTATTTTTTCCTTTTTTGAATTGAGAAAATGCAGACTTTTGTATTTATGGGTTAAAAATGGAAGGACTGAAGGTCACCTTTAGCTTTTGTTTGATGGAAAAAAAGAAACAAAACAGGAGGAAGATACAGGTTTGGGATATAGGTGGGGAGAGGAACAGCAAGATGTTGTGATGACACATCCAGTAGGTAGTCGGAGAACTTGGGAAAATGGTTTTTCTTTAGGAATCATCAGCAAATAGAAGGGCAGTGAAGCTATGGATGAAATAAAATGGCTCAGAAAACACTTGTGAAGTAAAAGTGGAAACTGGGCCATTATAAAACAGAGCAGTACTTGTGAATAAAAGAAGAATGAGGAGATTGTAATTGGAAAAAGCAAAGGAGGAAAGGGCTGCAGTAAGACTGAGTTGTCAACAGCAGGGAGTTTATATATAAAAACATATAAAGAGGCCACAGTTGTCTTCAGCAAGAGCCATTTCAATATAATTATAGGTGTGAAAATCAGATTCAAGTGGTACCTAAACATTATGGCTGTCAGCTTCTGATATAATGCTTCAAATTTTATTCATGTGTCTTGGGTGCTCATGAATCTTATCAATATTTTATGTTAGAAGTATTCAACTTAATAACGACTTTTTAAGCACTTGCTATTTGACTACTTGGTGAATTTTTAGCTTTGAACAGTTACTGAACTTTCTAATATATCACATCAGATTCTTATAGAACATACATTTCGGAAATGGAAAGTCTAATTTTATAGCATAATTAACTTGCTAAGTAAAGATGAATTTTTATTTATTTATTTATTTATTTATTTATTTTTAATTTATTTATTTTAATTAGTTTCAAGTATATAGTACATTGGTTAGACATTTATATAGTTTGTAAAATGATCCCCCCAATTGCTCCCTTCCTCCCCTGACTCTCCATCTAGCCAATGTATTAATGCTAATTGCATTCACTGTGCCATGCTCCCCAGCCCTGTGACCACCCATCAGCTACTAATTTGTACTTCTCTAACCTTTCACCCCATTCTTTCAGCCCCCCGAACCCCACTCCCCTATGTCTGTCATCAAATTGTCTACTATATTTATGAGTCTGTTTTTGATTAGTTGTTCTTTTTATTCCTTAAACTCAACATATAAGTGAAATCATATAGTGTTTAACTTTCTCTGTCTGACTTAAATACCTTCTAGGTTCATCAAAGTAATATCTTTTTCCATCCTCTTCCTTTGAGTCTGTGTGTGTCTTTTAATCTAAAGTGAGTCCCTTTTAGGCAGCATGTAGGGATCTTATTTTCCTTTCCACTCATCTGCTCTATCTTTTAGTTGGGTACTTCTCTTCCACTTGTTGATAGGAATGTAGTTGTTATCATTCTTTATTCCTATTTTTGATACGTATTTTTCATTATAAAGAAGTTCTTCCAACATTTCCTGTAATTCTGGCTTGGTGGTGATAAATTTCTTTATCTTTTTTTTTTTTTTTTTTGTCTGAGGAGCTCTTTATCTGTCCTTTAACTCTAAATAATAGCTTTGCTGGATAAATTATTCTTAGTTATAGATCCTGGGTCTTCATCCTGTTGAATATTTTTTGCCAAGCCCTTTTGTCCTGCATAATTTCTTTTGAGAAATCAGCTGCCAGTCTTTTGGGTTTTCCTTTATAAGTAACTATCTGTTTTCCTTTTGCTGCTTTTAATATTCTTGGTTTGTAGTTAACCTTTCGTATTTTAATTATGCTGTGTTTAAATGTGGGCCTCTTTGGATCCCTGATTTTTGGAATTCTCTGAGTTTCCTGGGGTTTTATGTTCATTTCCTTCACCAAGTTAAGAAAGTTTTTCATCATTATTTCTTCAAATCAGACAGGTATTTTGACCCTTACTAGTGTCCCATATGCTCCTTAAATTAGTTTTAGAGTCTTAGCCATTCTGATTGTGTGTCCATGGCTTTCGCATCCTCTAGATAGGACATTTGATCCTCTTTTTTATTTACTTTGTTTATTCCTATGTTTATTCCATTTAATATACTTCTCATCTCAGATAATGTATTCTTCATTTCAGACTGCTTTCCTTTTATAATTTTCATTTCCATTTTTATGTTTTTATCTTTTTGTTGAAGTTCTTATCTACACTTCCCAAAATTTCATTAAGCATCTTTATAACCAGTGTTTTGAACTCTGCATCTGTTAGATTACTTGACTCCATTATATCTGGCTCTCTGTTCTGTTCTCTCATATGGTTTCTGTTTTTTTTTTTGTCTTCCCATTTTGGCTGCCTTTCTGTGTCTGTTTCTATGTACTAATCAAGCTCTTCAGTCTCCCAGTCTTATTAGTGTGGATTTGTGAAGTAGGTGTCCGTTCAGTGGCACAGTCCTGAGAGAGGTTCAGCTGCAGGCCAAATTTTGCCCAAGCCTCTGTCCTTCCAGAGCCACCTGTTAAGATTCAGCAAGCAATCCACAGATGCTGTGCTTATAGCTGCCTCAAAAGGCCATACCAGAAACAGAGGCCAGCTGCCTCCGGTGTGAGTGTAGGCACAGCTCAGCAAGGAGCACCTGACTCACTGAGAATAGACCTGGATGTGTCTTGAGTGGGACTGTGAGTTGTGGGAGGTGGGGTTTCAGAGAATCCTCTCAGTAGAGTGACCTCTGTTATTCAGTTTGATGATGTCAAGGCTATGGCTGTGCTGTGTCTGGCCCACAGGAAAGGGGGAAGGCTCAACAGGGAACAATGGATACCTCTGGCACTTATATACAGAATGAGTCTCCCCTGGGCCCTCACTCTGACAATGTCTCCCTGTAAGTCCCTGGTGCCCTCTGTGTGCAGCCAAATTAGCACTTGTGCTCTGAGTGAGCATGTCCATCACCCTGAAAATCTGCTTGCGAATGTGGCTCTTTAAGAGACTTCTGCTGCTGTTCCTGCCACTGCTGTTGCCACAGCCTCTAACTTACTCAGCTGCTGGAGACTGGGCAACCTTGCGTCCTTGCTCCGTCCTACCTTCTTCCATTGCAGGGTGCTTTATTGGATTTCTCCCTGGGTGTACGGCTTGTTCCTCTAGGTCCCAGGTGATTATTCCATGCTGCTGCTCCTTGTTTCTGTCACAACTTTGATTTGGTCGCCAGACGGATGAACAGAGCCTCTATCACCTACGTCATTTTTTTTTTTTCCCTCTCCAAGCAAAGATGAACTTTTAGATCTTAGTTAGAAGGTGATCTGTGCAGTGCAGTGGTACCTGACTAATGTGAGTTTTAAAAATAAATTAAGTTATATCATAAATTATTCCTAAAATATATATGTTAACATACAAACCATATATAAACTAGCTATTAAAAATAATAACACAACTAATATTATTTCTTAAAGGCAGAATTTTATCCCTTTTGGTATCATCCTATCAATATTGCTCCATTGAACAATTTAATTATACTTCCTTATTTATACTCATTTCAGTGTGAAATTCCTGTTTTAATTCCTGACTTTATTATGCCTTTTACATAATGAACATGTCTTTAATTTTGTATTCTGTGGCCTTTCAGAACAGCTGAATCCTCAGAATTGCTTATATTTGGCAATTAATAATCTGTCCTATAAAGGGAGGTTGGAAAATGAATGCCAGCCCAACTTATTGTTTTTGTCTAATATTTCTTTTCTGGTTAAATGTGACTTTACATTGGGGCTATTTTCTGCCACTCACCTCATTTGGAAACTCTAAGAAAATAATTTCTTGATGTTGACTGTGATCTTTGTAATGGGTGTTCTTTTTTTCTCTCTTAAATTTCTTGCTTTATAGCATAAAGCGAAAAGTGTTTCTTATACTTTTATCCTTTTGGAATACTTCTGTTGAGGTATTATCCCTCATTTTCTCTACCTCCTGAGTTTCCCTACCTCTTAAGGGGAATAATTCATCTGATGGGTGAAATGTAAAAACCTTTCAATAACTGGTACTCACCGTATTAGAAGGTGGACTGGGAGGGTCTTTGATGGCTCTTTCTTTCTTGTGTGTGGTGGCCACAACTTCCAGGTATTAGGTATGGGTTTGCTTTGCATTCTCAACTTTTCCCATAAAATTCTAAAATATAAACTTGAGAAGAGGTATTAGAGGTCCTTATTTTGAGTGTAGGCTCAAACTGTATTAATAAGAAAAATATAAAGAAAATAAGATATTCCTAAAATTTATTTACATTAAAAGTTAGATTCTTTGAGTCATATTTCACTTGGGTTGTCAGCATCCATGATTTGGCCATATGTTATTTTCTTCTGTACCAACAGCACTGGTGACTCAGCATTTCTTAAAAGAGTGCTCCACTCATCATCAGGATCCTATCCTAAGCCATTGATATCCTTTCTCAAACACTGATTGTATAGGAGCTGTGGCTGGCAACTAACAATTCCAAAACATCTACCCATTCTGGATTATTTAAAAAACTGACTTAAAACGTGTGAAATGTGGTGTTTCTGTTGTGCCCACAGAGTCTTATTACTTCCCAGTACTCAACACTCTTATTAAGAAATCACCGTTAAGCCAATAGCTTTCCAACCAATTCTAGACATGGGTAGTTCACACTAATTAGTGCCCTAATTTTATGTGCAGACAAAGTTGCTAAAATATAATTTTAGCTGTAGACTAAAGTAACTGCAAAGCAAGCTGTGTGATAACTTGGGGTGGCGGGACCAGGGTCATGTGGTTCTTGTGATGAAATGCATTCCATAAGGCAGTACTTTATTATATTGACTCCTTCAAGAGCACTGTGTCTGAGACTGGTGTTTGGGCAATGAATTTAGATACAATGTGTTTTGTTTTGCTAGCGAATGCCTTAAAAATTATCTAACCCAACGTTTTCATTTTAAATATGAAGAAACCAGTTCTGGAGAATTTAAGATTTTTTTGTATAAAGTAACATTGGTAGTAAGTGGCAGAAATGGGAGCTTTTTGTGAATTGCCCTGTACTCAGATCTATTTGAGCTGTAAACAGGATAATAGGATTTCATCTTCCTGATGTATGTTTGTTCTGAAAATTCAGAGTAGAGGAAATTCAGCAGAAACACTGGGTTTTCATTTGTTTAATGAATGTTTCTGTGGAAAATCACAAAATAACCAATTTTCCAAGACCCATGTGCAGTGTGAAGAGATGACCTAGGAATAACCAACATTTGAGATGCATACATTAGAATTTTTAATGAAGAGTAAGCTGGGAGGAAGCAAATTGGAACAGTATTTCCTCACATTTTCTATGGTATCCTCATCTGAACTCTTTGCCTTGTACCAATTCTCCCTTTAAACAAACTACTAATAAAAAATATCATAATTCATGAGAAACTAAAGAGCTCTGGATACTTGCAAGCCCCTGTCTTGAAAAATAATATCCAGAACTTTTGTGGACTAGAATACTATCTGGTATCAGATCCAGAATTTATCAAGGCAAATTTTCGAGAGAATCCTTTTCTCCCCTGTAGATACAATTATTTCCTAGATCCTCCTGTGTTAATTTAAGACTTTTTTGGTTGAAGTAATAAACTCAACTACCTAAAGAAAGAAAGGGCACAAAATAGCTCATGGATCACAACTACAGTTTGCACTCCAGTTCAAGGATAAAACTGGAACCCGAAATTGAAGACCTTTAGGACCTTCTTTCTCTGCTCCTCTCTGCCTTACTGCTTCATTCTTCTCTCTTGTTGCTGATTGATTTCCTTTGCTTCTCCAGTCCAAACGAAAAATGAAAATATAGCTGCTAACAGCACTCAAATGTATATTTCAGCTCAAGCCTTCTGCTTCCAAAAGAACGTGCTCCTCTTTCTTTCTACAGTTTGGAATTATTGGGGACACACCTTGGTCAAATTTGGGATCAGTTGCCCTGTCATGGGTCAGTCAACAAGACTAAGGGAAGAATGCATTACTCAAAATGGATTCTGTAACCGCAGATTGAGAGGAAGGCTTTTAACAAGGGAAGAAGATGTAAACTAGTAATAGTCAAATCAACCAGGTGAATATTCTGAGGCTATTTACACTCTGCCTTCCCACCTGTAGACAGAGTATTGCACTTGCCAGCAAGAATGGAATGATCCACACTCCAGCTATGGTGTCAGGAGTGTCAAGGACTGGAAAAGAACTGAAGGAGAGCATTAAGGGAAAGGAAATCTAATACTTTGGGTTTCTACAAGTCTTATAAAGATCCATAAATTAACACCTGGCAATCCTTGACACTGTTATTAATGTCTATCTTCTTGAAATGTTCTCTTTCCTTATGATACTACATTCTGTTTTTATCTCCAAAGTTAATAATAACAGCAGGTAACATTTACTTATTTCTTTCTCTGTGTTAGACAATGTACTAAATATTTACATGAATATTTAAAGTAAATATTTACCATCCAATTTAATCTTTAGAAAACTTATAAACAAGAGACTATTATTTTTCCTAATTTGTAGATAAGGAAACTAAGACTTAGGAGGTGAGCAGCTTTCTTGTATTGTAAAAATTTATTTTTCTACTGAATAAGTGAATAAATGAATGAAAGGATCATCCTGGCCTTCCACTTCTGTGACTTGTCACATTCTTATTTCTCTATGCTAGTGAGGATAGCTTGGAGTACATTTGCAGAAGGACTTGAATATTTTGTTAATAAGGAATTGCTGTTATTGTTATTGTTCTTATGTCATGAAACATCATATCAATATACAGAATGTACAGAATAACTTTAGTGAAATGTTTTCAATTAATTAAATTCACTATTGAAATAAAAATGAAAAAAAGGGATAATTGTAGAAATAAGCTGAAAATGGGAAGCATTTCCTTGAATGACAGAGTTGGAAAGATGGCTATATATAATAATCTCTAGTCTCTGGCTGAGGATGTAGGCTTGAAAAATAATAGAATATTGAGGAGTAGAACGTTGCTATAGGAACAGTTACCTAAAGATCTAATCAGTGTCTTGTTGAGTGAAAAGATTTTTCTCTTTAATATGAAACATTACAGCAAGTGTTAAAAATAGTTTTTTAAAAGCTCTACAATTGCTCTGTCAACAAATTTTCTGCTGGTTTCTGAAAAATTTAAAACAATTTTTGAAAAAATAATGAGAACTATGTAATAGGCATGCTGCTTAATTTTAATAAATGTTTTCAGGTTAAGCCCATATGTTTATTATACCAAATGTATCCTAGTTTGGGTTTCCCCAAAGCAAAGCCTGCAATAAAGACCTGGGAGAGAAGTAGTTTATTTGGAAGGTGATTCATCAAACAGGCATGAGAGAGTAGGCAGAAGAATTGTCCCCTTGAAAGATGGAGGCCAGGACACTTATCCACTTGTTCAATCCCTTATTAGTTGAGGGTTGCCCCCTTAGAGTGTTAGCTTCTCAGCTGTCATAGAAAGAGGGCAGCCTGGGGTAGAATGTGGAAAGATGAGAAGCTCAAGCTTAAAGCAGAAGCTGGCAGTAGAGTTGAGTGTAAACCTATACAAAGGCGATGTGATGTAAGTACCTGTGGTAGCTGCTGCAGTCTAATTTTAGGACAGTAGTTCCCCAACTTACCCCTATATTCAAATGTCTTTTCTAGTGGCAAATTACTTTAGTTATTAGCTCTATAACTTTTACTCAGCAAATTATTTAACTTCTGTATATCAGTTTCTTTGTCTCTAAAATTGGGATAATAATATTACTTCCACAAAGAGTTGTGGTGGGGATTAAATGCATTAATATGCACTTAGCACAGTGTTTAGTTCATTTATCCAGTAAGTGCTGGATAAATGTTAGCCATTATTCCTGTTGTTAATAGGAGTAATAATGTAGCACCACTACTACTTTTGATAGTGAAGCCAATTCTTGCATTGAATGTCTTTACAATATCAATAATTTTATTGTGGAGTGATTTCCAGTTTATTTCACACAAACATTATCTAATTTGTTCCTCGCCACAGTTCTTATGAAGTACCTGGTAACTTGAATTCCGAAAATATCTCTCAGACAAAAAATTATGGGCTGTTTTCAGAACACTGTTGAATAATGTAATCTCTGTCAAGTCTATCTAGTTTGTCTTAAACTCGTCTAAAGCTGCTGAAGTATATGTTCTGAGCTCTAAAGCCTCATTGTTAGACTTTATTTAGGCAATCTTGAGTTCTTCAGTTATTGAGATAGCAATACTATTGTTTGTATTCAAAGGATAATTTTAGATTATACAAATGATTTTACACAGTGCCAAGATAAAGGCATAAATCACATGGAAAGAGGAAATAAGAGGAAGAAACTACAACCACTATTTACTAATGAAAACATTTTAAGGTATGAATCTTAGAATATAGCGCTTTATTAAGGAGAAGAAGCACATTTTAAAAGTGAACAAGCTCATATTTTTTAATTATTATGAAACAACTGTTCATTTTTACGTTTGTTCTTTTGTTTTTTCTTCAAGGAACTTCCAAATAGATTAGTCTATGTGGGCTGCAAATTCTAAATAAGAAAACAAAACTGATAATGTTAATGAAAAAAGCCAAGTTTGGCTACTTGCCACTTGAAAGCCAATACTCGAGAATCAGGGGTGGGTGGAGAGGAAAGTTTGCTTTATCCGGGAAGACAGCAGCCTGGGAAGACAGTGGACTAAAGTCCGAAGACTGTCTTTGAAGCTCCAGACCAAAAAGAAGAGTTTTTAAGGGGAGAAAGAGGGTTTTCTAAAAACAGAAAGAAGTTGATGTTCTTTAGTCAAAGATAATGCCTTTTCACATCAGACTCATGGATGTCAGCAGTTGGTTGCAGCTACCTTAAAGACATTCCTTCTTCTGTAAAACAAACTCGTAAATTCTCCTCAAGACCCTGAAGTTATCTCCACCTGCTTGGCAAAGAAACAGCACATCAGCAACACAAATTATAGTGTGAGAACAAAAAGAGTTGAAGAAAAGAGTAGGCCCTTAACATGTGAACAAAGGTCTAATTAAGAATTAAGTTATTTAATTCTGGCTGTCATAAATTCTAGGGGCATTAAAACTACAAGGGGCTCAGCTACAGTAATGGTTACTGTAATAACTTGGGCTGCTATATGACATAATACCACAGACTGGTGGCTTAAACAAGATAAATTACTTTTTTCACAGTGGAGGCTAGAAGTCCCAGATGCAGGTCTGGCAGAGTTGATTTCTGGTGAGGGCTCTTTTCCTGCACACCGTACCTTCTCACTGTGCCATCTCATGTGGAGAAAGAGAGACAGAAAACTGATGTCTCCTCTCATAAGAATGAGTCTGTACTCTTAATGAGTCTGTATTCTGAAATCTCATTTAACCCTAATTATTTCATTAGAGGCCCCATCTCCAATTTCAGCCACATTGGGCATGTGAATTTTGGGGGGACACAAACATTCAGTCCATAAATACTAACTTAGGAAAATTATTTTAGGTACAAATGATATCTCTTCTATATAGAACTAACTCTTCTCTGTAAGCACAAAAGGAGAGGATAAGGCCAACTGCAGAAAAAAGACAAGGGTGCTTTTCTTTTTAAGAGAGCATCCAGGCATAGACACTGTTAGGCTCTTTCTATGCACCTCATCAGATTTAATTCTAAAGCTATCCTCCCAGACAGAATTATAAGTGATTTAAGAAGTTTTCTAATTAGGAAGAAGGATTAGATATTAAAATCAGACTGTCCTTGAGATCTTTGGAAATAAATAGTATTGAAACACTTGAGTGTGAAATGATTTTAATGCAACTGTTTGGAATGGAGGATGGTGTGGAAGAATTGATCATTCTGAGTAACTTCCAGTTTTATCTTATCTTTTCCTTGTTATATCTAAGATTTTGGGAACAGAATCTTGCCTTTTTAAAGAGATAACTCTAAGAAGAAGCTATAAAGGTATATGGTTTCCAGAAGACATTTGTTGGAATGCAGCTACCTAAAACTCTGCTTTCTTCTTGGGCCAGCTGAACCTTCAGTTAAGTGTGATTAGCACAGTTAATGTTTATTAAATGTCACACACTGCTTATGGGCTCCATAACAATCTCATAGTGCTTTAGGGGTCCACAAACAGGAGAGAAAAGATTATCAGAATTTTCCTGCATAGAGGTCCTGCAGCAGAGACACCCAGTTGGATACTGTCAGGTTTCTGGAGTTTCCACTTCCAGTTGCCATAGTTTCTGACACATTAAAGATTGCATGAGAAAGTATACATTCTGGAAACTATGATCCCTTGTACTGTGCATTTTTCTAAGCTATGTAAAAACTAAGGAATGAAAAGAAGAAAATTAGAAAAAAAAACGAGCAGGTTTATTTCTTTATCTTCCTATAAATTAGCTCTAATCTCTGTTATTGCTTTTCTTTTTCATAACTATTAACACTCTGTAGCTGCTGATGAAATTCTTAGAGGGTCTTTAAAGACCCTTTAATGGAAAAACAATGGCTTTGTAGGATGTTTAAATGGAAAAGCAGCATTTCCTGCTTAGGGAATTGAGAAACGTTAGAAGGTTAGCTGTTTCATTACATAGTAATCTCAATCACTGGCTATGAATTTTCAACTGAACACCCTTGATGCTTTACAATGACAGACATGCCGGTCATTTAACAATTATGTTATACTCACAAATATCCCACATAGAGCTCAGCTCTATACATAATGATCCAAGCAGAACAAAAGAAAGGCTTTTTGGGGGGATTGGTGTACCAACTGAATTAAAACATGCCATTGTTTGACGGCAGCATTAATACCTGTTTACATTTTATAGAAAAAGAGGACCCTATCTAGATCAATTTTACTGATTAATAACTTAGGTGTTTTTGAGTTCTGATTTGTTCTGGGCATTGTTCTAGCAGTTTATAATAAAATACTCAAAGTTTCTTTGAGGTTATAATCTAGTGGAGGAGGCAGACATTTAAAAAAATGACAAAACGTAAACAGAAAAACAAGATAATTACAGATGGCAGTATTCTCTTTCATTTCTTGAAAGAGAATGAAACAGTATGTTATGATAGGGTTGCATCATTTATGATGATTTTTGTTAAACAAAAAGCAATGTTATATATCAATTATACCTCAATAAAAAACAAAAAATAAAAAAAACCAATTAAAGTGGCTTAACCAACATCGAATTTATTGGTTCATGTAGCTGAAAAATAGAAGCATGGAAGGTTTTTGGTTGGTTGATCCAGGAGATTAACACGTGTCAACATTGACCCAAATCATCTCTCTCTTCTGCTCTGTAGTCCATGGAGGTGGCTTCATTTTAGGGCTGGGTGCCCTCAGGGTTGGAGGATATCTGCCAGCAGGAGTCAGGGTCCCTTGAGTCCTTGTTCATATTCAGCAGGACTTCCATCATAGCATTCTAGTAAAAGGTACTGAGATTAATTTAGGTCTCTTGTTCATCCCTGTGTTAATTATTGAGGATAGGAATAAAATCTTCTGATTAATTTAAACCAGTCAGGGATTATTCTTAGAGCTGGGAGAGAAGAGCTGCAGTATTGAGATTTCTGAAGACAGACAAACTCCAAAGTCTAAGCTTGTGTGTGGCTGTATAAAAGGGTAAATTAAGTTTCTAATGTTCCCAGGTCTTTTGTTTCAATATCAGGGCTTTGATTGGAAAGGAGTGGGACCCTAAACTTTGAAATAGAGATATATGGGCAAATTCTGATGAAGTTAAGGATCTTTAGCCTATAAATTATGAATTTTCTTGGCTACTAGAAGCAGCCCTACTTCTCCTACCTGAGAACATAAGATTGTCTTTTCTTCACCTGAGATATTTGTCTTGCAAAGAACTTTTTATTATTTTCATCAGGAGCTTGCCCAATACCTCATTGCGGATCTCTACAGATAGCTATTCTTTACTGGGCCTCAGTAGAGTCCACATAAAATTAAATTATATAAAATTATAATTAAATTTATTTATAATTAATTAAATTAACAAATTTAATAAATATAATTAAATAAATTATATTAAAACAGTGGCAACAACTACCTAAAACTCATCACTTTCTAATTATTTTTATTACACTTTACAATTATTGATACCCCTGAGGTTATTTATGCATGTCATATCTGTAGGTTTGAAATACCACATGTTGATGTGCTCAACTCTTTGTTCAGAGATAGCACATTTATGGCATGGAATTGGGCATGGTAGAAGTAGTTATTTATTGGAAACTGGCAAACAGTGGGTATTATGCCTTTTTTCTCCTTTAGGGAATTGGTTACTAAACAAACATTTACTAGCAAATCTCTTCTTATAGCTGAATGTTTGTTATAGAATATCTAAGGGAAATGTGACCAGTCTAGAAGAAGAATAAATATCATCCTCCAAAAAGAGATAAAGGATTTGCAGACTCTTGAGAGAATTGATATGTTTTCACTTTGACAAAAGATAGTTGAATTATATTAGGCAGAAGCATAATTTTTCTATTGTCAGTATTTGGAAATTAGGTAGAGTTAAAGAAATGATGTGTTTGAGCAAGGTTGACAAGAGGTGGCTAGTGGTGGCTTTATACTGTGTTAAACTACCTAAGCTGAAACTATTTTTCCATGTACCTTTCCTATATATTTCTAAATAAGGTTGGCAACAAGAGAAATTTGCATGAGATTTGGAAGGCGAAAGTAAAGCAGCAGTCACATTTGTGTTCAGAAAGTCTGTAGGATCATGTTCTACTGCAGCTCATGTACTTTGTCTCAGATCTGCTGGCTCACGTTGGTGACACAGACAGTAACCAAGCCTGTAGGTATTCCAGCTTCCCCTGGATCTCTTCTTTCAGATCTTTTTAATCATAGGCCTAGTATGTGTGCAAATCAATGACCTGTGTAAGCTTTCTCTGCAAGTCACCCATATCATTGAAATTGAGGCCTGAATGCAGTGAAAGATAGACATAAATTCTAGTTTATTTTTATGAATTCCAGCTCATCCTTGCAGATTTCAGTTCCTTTTTCTCACTTCACATTCATTTTTCTTGTTATGCCCAGCATCAAATATAGGCACAATATTCTTACATAGACTTTTACTACCTCTCACAATTGCTCAGTGTCAAAGCCCTACAGTAAATCTTATTCTGTATCACCCGGTAGTGAATCTCTTCTCTGATTGAACCCTAACTGATACAGGGAAGCAGTTCCAGTTAGGATTAACAGGCTAAGATAAGGAGTCAGTTTGCATGAGTAGAAGTATCTCAGGTAGCAAGTAGATTTTATTCCACATGCTTGTGAATCTTTTAGATAGTTATAAGCATTTCCTGTAATAAGAATGAATTTAGGAGCGTCATGGGTACAAGTCATCTGAGTAATTCTATTGCTCAGTAGTTTAGGTGAGAAATGATGGTAATTGGACTAGAAAAGTAGCAATATAGCTGGAAAGAAGTGAATGGATTTAATACATTTTGGAGTTACAGCCAATGTGACTAGCTGATGAGTAGATGCAGATGATAAGGGACAGAAAAGACTCAAGGATGACTCCTGGGGACTAGATCTTAATTGTTCTCATCACAAAAAGGAAATAATAATTAGGTTACATGATAGAGGTATTAACTAATGCTATGATGGTAATCATATTACAATATATAAATGTACCAAACCAACATGTTGTACACTTTAAACTTATACAATGCTACATGTTGATTATATCTCCAAAAAAAGTGACCAAAAAAATAAATAAAAAGAATGACTTAGGTTTTTTACTTGACCAAGTAGGTGGTTGAGCCCTAAAAGGCTGGAGGAGAATAGATCAATAGTTTTGTTTCAGAATTTTTAAATTTGAGGATCATGTTTGACATCCAAGTTGTCTATAAGATAAGAATCTGGATCTTTCTCTTGAAAGTTCAATTCTAAGAACATGAACTTGGAAATTACCAGTGTATAGGTGATGTATATAACTTATAAATTGGATGAGATCATTCATGAAGAAAGTGAATCAACATTATTATTCCGTTATGGCATAATAATTGAGCAGAGAGTACTATCTTCTCATATTTTTTTAGTGGGCTATCATGTACTCATGGATAACTTGGTGATTATATAATACAACTTATATATTTTTTGTGGTCCTACATGAAGGGGAATCAAATAATATGAGGTAAAAATAATGCCAACTCTAATCAGAATAACCATTATTAACATGAATTAACTTTATAATAAGGAACATTGTGACACAATTGATGTTATTCACATTCCTTATCAGAAGAGTGTGGGCTATGACTTACATGAGTAGAAGTATTTCAGGTGTCAAAATTATAATAGCCAGGACTATTAGGCAGAATTTCTGGTTCCTGTTCTTGGAATAAAGACAATGTGTGCTTGTCTGAAAAACTGCCTTAAAGTAGACTTTTTTTTTTTTTAATCAGTTTATTCTCTTTATTGTCTAAAGGGGTAACTAGTTCAATGCATGATGGATGTTACTTTTGGGTGAATGGGAAAATTGCTCTTTCAATTCTATACTAAGATTATTAAAATGCAGAATCACTTGAAACTGGTCTTGTGGCTTCTTGTATACAATGGTAGAGACTCAGGTAAGAAAAGTATAAAAGCCATTACTGGGGGCCAGAATCTATGTTCTGAAAATGTTGGTTTTGAGAAACTGGCAAAATATATCTAAGCACAGATGCTCCACTGCAAAGGCTGTAGGAAAATGAGAATTAAAAAGATTTAAAAAAATTGAGATATAACATTAATTTTAGGTATACATCATAATTATTCAATATTTGTTGAATAACTGGAAAATGTTATACTTTTATATGTTTTAACATCACACACACACACACACACACACACACACACACACACACACACTTGCCTGAGTTTATAGGTGTTTTTATTTTCTTTTTATTCTTTTTGGTATATTTTGAATTTTCTGTATCTATATTGAAGGCTTTTTTCTTTTACAATCAGGAAACATAATAAAAATCTTACTAATGGTTGAATTTTTGTTAATCAGATATATATTTGAATTTATATTTCTCTATTCATCAATTTAATGTCAAAACAATAACTTCTTATATACAACAATAAATGAAGCGTGTTTTCTCTTTTATAATCCTTATCTTTTATAGTCCTTCTTCTATATGTTTGTTCAAATAATTTTGGGTTATAAGTTTAGCTTATTATTTTACATTTTTATACTATTATATACCTTAATTTAAAGAAAATTTTAGAAATG
The DNA here is from genome assembly GCA_030015415.1 of Cynopterus sphinx. Lineage (NCBI taxonomy): Eukaryota > Metazoa > Chordata > Mammalia > Chiroptera > Pteropodidae > Cynopterus > Cynopterus sphinx. The sequence goes on from CM057386.1 coordinate 75,537,496, forward strand.
AATTATGTAAATATGTTTCAAAACATTTTTTTCCTGCTTAATTCCATATATTTTATTAGTTTTCCAGGTAACCAGAATTTTAAAACATGAAATAGAATAGTGGTTATCAGGCATTAAGGGATAGGGGAATTGAGAAAATTTAGGCAAAGAGTACAAGCTTGCAGTTAGAAGAGCAGTAAGTTCTGGAGACCTAATGCACAGCAATTGTGATTATAGTCAATAATACTGTATATATACTTTAAAGTTGCTAAGAGACTAGGTCTGAAATGATAATTATGTGACATGATAGAGGTGTTAGCTAGGGCTAAGGAGGTAATCATATTTCAGTATATAAATGAATTAAACCAATATATTATATCCCTTAAATTTATACACATTATGTGTCAATTATATCTCAGTAAAAAAGAAATTTTTTATTTCTATTTTTAGAGATATGTGCATAAAATACATAAACAAATTGTGATGGCATTGAACATTTCTACAAATTATTTCATCCTCTTTAAGAAGTGGAACCTAATTTACCTTCCCTTGACTGTGACTGTGATGGGTTTCTAATGAATACAAAAAAACAGAAGTTGTGCTGTGGGTCTTCAGAGACTAGGTCAAAAGACACTGTGACTTCTTTCTTTCTACTGAATTGCTCACTCTGGGTAAAGTAAGCTGATATGTCATAGGCACAGGCTCATGTAGGCCAGGAGCTAAGGTCTCTTGCCGGCAAGGAACCAAGACAACAGCCAAGTGAGTGAGTGAGTTTTCTTAGAAGTGGATCTTCCAGGCTTGTCATCCTTCAGATGTCTGCATCCTGAACATTTTGACTGCAACCTGGTAAGAGACACAGAGCCTGAAAAACCTGGGTAAGTTGCTTTTGAATTCCTGACCTTTAGAAACTTCTGTGAGGTAATAAATACTTCTTGTTGTAAGTTGCTAAATTTTGGGGGTAATTTGTAATGAAGCAACAGCTAACTAATACAAATATATTTCTCTATGAGAATAACATATTGTTATATAATAATTTATTATATTAAAAATTTATCATTACGTGCTTATTGTGTACTGGACAGTCTGTTACGATTTCCCTGTACTGTCTTATTCAATTCTCATTAGAATCTAATGATATAGATTCAATTATATATCTTTATTTTACAAGGGAGAAAGACTGAGAGAGCTTAGGTGAGGAAGCCAAGATTATAATACAGAAGTCCACACTAAATTAACTCATCGTTCAGAGTTGGAGCAAATCTCTTCCTAGGGTCCTTGGAAAAGTGAGATGCAAAGCATTATATGCTCTTCATTCTGATGCTTATAATGGTATTTTCTTTTTTCTATTCCATATTATGTGCTTTGAGGTTCCAAGGCCTCTTCCTTTTTCCTTTAGTGGTAACCAAGTCTTGAAACACAGATCCTCTTAATCAAAAATAAGAGGCAGGGCAGTATAAGAAGAAAATGTTTGTTTTTTCTTTTCTTGTTTATAGAGGAAACAGAAATTATTCTTGCTTATATTAATTCCAGATAAGGATTTTTATAAGCTACCTGGGCTTCAGAGATGGTTGTTAACTACTGTTGATAGCAATCTTTAATCTCTGAGAGGTCAGTAGTTTTGATTAGTTATTTTACTTAATAATGTGTTACCTTGGTAATAATTTTAATGTAGGCATCACTTTTTTCTAAAAAGTATAAAACTTGTGAACCCTCTGTGAAAAATGAAGATCATTGTTATTTTCCTCGTTTCATATGCTTCAGATAAAATATAGTTACTCTACAGATTTCTTATTTAAATGAAGCACTTGGGAAGCTTGTCTTGTTTAAATTTAACAAAGGTCATATTTCAGTAGTATATATATTTAACACTTATTTGAGAAAGTCTCTCTGTGCTGTCACAAATGATATTTTGCATATATACATTTAATGTTGGTATTTTGCTTATTTTTTTTTCTGGCACCCCAAGAACACTTAGGCATATACATATAAATATATAAATTTATTTATTTATTTTAACTGAGATGTTCTCTTCTATTTGAATATCATTTCTGTTCTATTGCTTTTTATTTCACTGGAACATTTGTAATTTTTAATTGTTTTCTTTTTGTCTTTTACCCTCAACATGTATTATCTTCTAACTCATTATTTTCTTCTTTTTGTCTATTTTTTTGACTTCTCATTTTTGTCTTCAGAACTGATTTGCTGGGTGTGGGAGGCTTTTCTTCTGTTTCAGAGAGTAGAGTGGGTGATTTGTGGTTCAGTAATGTACTCTTCAATCCATCTTGACTGAAAATGTATATAGTGGGAATTCCACCAGGATTTTCTAAGATCTTTTCTTATGGTTTGGTCCCAAAGCTAGCTTTCACACTTTTGTGTCTTTGAGGATATTTTATTAGGAAGTTAAGAAGAAGCTTATCAGGCTTCTATCACCATGTAGAATCACTCACCATGTTAACATGGAAGTCCAAATTCAGTAATTTAGAATACTCCTGAATATCAAAATAACATATATTTTGTTTGTTTATTTTTTTTTAGATTCCATATATAAGTGAAACTGTATGGTATTTGTCTTCCTCAAACTAAACTAAACTAAACTACTAAACTAAACTAAACTAAACTAAGCTAAGCTAAGCTAAGCTAAGCTAAGCTAAACTAAGCTAAACCAAGCTAAGCTAAGCTAAGCTAAGCTAAACTAAACAACTAAACTAAACGAAACAACTAAACTAAACTAAACTAAGCTAAGCTAAGCTAAGCTAAGCTAAGCTAAGCTAAGCTAAGCTAAACTAAATGATATGTAGATAACACCTTTTCAGACATCTCTTTGGAGATTTAGTAGACTGTAATTTATTTCTTATTCTTTTATTAGTGAATAAGGTATAAATATCTCACCTTCTGCATTTTCCCCATTGTTTTTGTTAGCAATGTAGTTCTTGGGAATTAGGAACACTCACTATAATAATTTACTTCTTAGGATAAAAATACTAAGTTTTTATACATTTCTTATTAATGAAAATTTGCAAATAGTTGTAAAAAGAATCTTTAATCAACTATATAAAAATCTTGCACAATACTTGGAAGAAAAATATACTATATCATAGAACATGTTTCTTTTTGTGAATTTTAGATTAAGAAAAATAGATTATCATGTATGTCTAGAACTGTACTTTATTCAGTGGAGGAAATAAAAAAAAAAAACATAATCCCTGAGTTTAAAGTAGTTCAAAACCCCCTGGAAAAGAAAATAAATACAAAGAAAAACAAGACAGTCTATAATCAATGCTCATGGGTCAAAAAGAAAATAAAAGATTACCTACAAGGTGACTCTGCCCACTAGCAGTTTGTCTATCAGTTATCTATCTATCTATCTATCCATCCATCCATCCATCCATCTATCTATCATCTATCATCTATCTATCTATCTATCTATCTATCTGTCTGTCTATCTATCTATCTATCATCTATCATATCTATCTATCATCTATCTATCATCTATCATATCTATCATCTATCTATCTATCTATCTATCATCTATCATATCTATCTATCATCTATCATATCTATCATCTATCTATCTATCTATCTATCTATCTATCTATCTATCATCTATCTATCATCTATCATCATCTATCTACCTAAGAAGATAAAGCAAGGTATTGAATTGCTTAACACTTAAAAATAGAATAAAATTTTCTGTTTTTTTCTCTGCACGGTTGTCTTAAGCCTGTAACATATTTTTCTAAGATGTATTACTTAGAAAATAGTTTGTGCCTCAAAGATTGTTGACTGTCTTTACTTTTAACAAAATCTTTAATGTCTTTCATTCCTAAAATCTAGAAAGATAAAAAGACATTTTTGGAGCTGTATACATATCTTTTTAAACTTGATTTTTTTTTTTTAGCGAATAAAAAAGAAATCAATATTTGTGGGTCAAAACTTCTTTAGGTTTTATGTGGGTAGAAAATTATGTATGATTTGATGCTAGATTGTAGCAAGATGCCATTTTTTTCTTTTTGTTCCAGCTGATTTTAACCTTGGGCTGCTCTTCAGAACAGCTGGACATAACAGCAGAAGCTTTCTGCAGACACTGGAGTCAAAATACTGACCATACAGTGTCACGGAATAAAGTTCTTATTAGTGTCTTTGCCTTGGATAGTTTCAGGTGTCCTTTTTCTTGTCAAGGGACTGTTCAAGTACATAGGAATTTAAGGTCACTTTGAAATATCTGCATTATAATTCTCAGGAAAGTTTTTCTTAGTATACCAAATCTCTTAAATTCCTAGGACAAAAAAAAAAAAAAAAGAAGAAGAGGAAAAATAGAAGTGGAGAGAGATGGAAAGAGGGAAAAAGGGAGAGGAGAGAGAGAGGTCAATGAAGTCCTACAAATTGGAAATAACCTTGTTTTGCAAACTTTGAGGTGTCACATGGCTTTAAATAGGTTGTTTAATAGCTCTGTCTATAACTCCAGAAATGAAAATACTGTTATTGTCCTCAGAAGGATGTTGTATAGGTTAAGTCAAGGAATTGCAAACTTTTTGAGACTATGTGGGTGCTGGTTCACATATCACATTCTGCCTGATTTTTTCTATCCAACAGCAGCTGCTGACAAGTCAGGTAGCATCTATGTATAAAATATTCACTCTGTCTATTTTCTTCACTGACTCAAGTCAGAGGGATACATCACAGATCTGCCACATGACGTTCTGGAGCACATGGACCATATTTAATCCTCTTAAACATAACTCAAATTCTTTTTCTCAGGATCTCCCCTTCTGTTTGGGGCAAAAATGGCTTTCTCACTCCTTTCTAGAGCCTTTCCCAGGTGGAATTACCAAGACACATGTAGCTCTGCCTTAGTTATTATAAGCTTAATTTGTATGTAACTTTTTCATGGCAATATCATTAACCTAAGAGGATCCTGTTGCTAAGAGCATCTATATGGTCCATGCATTTTTGTATCAGTTGGACCGTCTGCTACATCTGATCAAATTCTGTTGCTGATTTGTTTAAATTTTGTGATAGTAAGAATGGAAACATTCTGTATTTTCTGCCTTCTTATTTCATAAGGTCTTGGTGACTTGTAAGCATTCCTTTGAATTCACTGACATCATCCATTCTATTCCTATTAACCAATCTTGATATGTTTTCTTTTTTCAATATATTTGCCTCTAAGCAGTGCTGCCACTCATCATCACTCATTTATATTTTATTGATTGGCAGCTGAATCCAAAAAATATTCTCTCTCAGGGCATAGTGCTGTGTAATCTCTTTTGGCTTCTGTTCCATTTGATTGTTGTTATTTAATAAACTACCCCAAAACTTAGTGGCTTAAAACAACTGTTACATTATATCTCATTATTTTGTTGAACGGAAGTTTGGGAATTTGTCCATTCCAAGTGGCATTGATGGAGGTCACTTGGTTGTTTTCAGCTGGCATATGGACAGGTCTGGAAAGTCAAAAATGGCTTCACTCACATTCTTGCTACTTTGATGGAAATGGCTGGAAGGCTGCCCTTAACTACTCAGAATAGTTAGATTCCCTACGTAGAGTTCAGGGCTCCCAGAGCAAATATTCTAAATGACCCAGGAAGAAGCTGAAAGGCTTCCATGACCTAATTTTAGAATTTCCAGAATGTTAATTCTATCACATTCAATTGGCCAAGCTATTCACTAAAGACAGCCCAGATTCAGGAAGAGGGAAATTAGAATTAGTTTTTCAATAGAAGGAGTAGCAAAGAATTGGTTGTCATCTTTAATCTCACTCTTCCTGCAGATTCAGTCTAAAACCTGATTTCAAGATCAATGGCATGGCAAACAACTTAGAAGTGATTATCCTGCATCCTTGAATTTACTTTGTGTGTTTTATTATTTGTTTTATGAATCAAATGACAGAGATAAGTACATGTCCCCTGAATTTGGTTACATAAGTAGTGATTCCAAAATGAATTGATTGTAGAGGGAGTCTACTTCAGCCATGGTAACGATGACAATGAACAACAGCAATAACTGTAACTGCCGTTACTGTTCCCACCTCCACCACCAACCATTTACAAAAGGCTCATGTGTAGTGTGCCAGACACTGTACTATGAGCATTACATAAACTGGCTCTAAATCTCAGATAATTATACAAGAAAGGATTTAACATCTTTGTTTTGTAAGTGAACACAGTGAGGCTCTGGGAAGCTAAGTGAATTGCCATGGAGTACAGGCAGAGAGAGGTGTCTGGAAACAGACAGTCAAATTCCAACTCTGCCATTAACCACAGTCTGAGCAAGTTCCTTAATTTATTTGTGCTGCAGTTTCTTCTGCTGTGAAAAATGAGACTAAGAGCACTCATCTCTAAGACTGTGATGGTTAATATAGGCATTAAGGACAGTACCTGACATTTGCTGTTACTATTGTTATTATTACCCGATGTCACACACGGCTGGTAAACGTTTACTGAATTCTGAGTGCTGCCACATGGGATGGGAAGTGAACGGTTCCAAAATACCCGAGAAACCTTATTGATTTGGGGACTGGTTTAGAGTCACAGTAAGTCTGCACCTTGTGGAAATTGCAGAGGTAATTATCTATCTTGTAAGGGAGTACAAAAGCAGACACAATAGTCCTCACCACCAGAAGTTTGGTCCGTACGATGGCGGTGCGAAGCCGAGTCCAGGTGTTCACGGGTGCCTGGGAGCGAAGGGTGACCAGGCTTCTGGGCGGGGTGCAGAGTCGCTCTGGCAGCTGTGCACTGCCGTTCTGGCCACGGGGCATCCTCTAATGCCATGAGGAGGGGCTGCGAGGCCGGGGTCTTCCTGACCTGCAAAGAGCGTAGAGCACAGGTGGACCGATTTCCTGCTGCCAGATTTCAGGAATTAGCCACAGGAAAGGAAGCCTGGGCTTTGCCAGAAACTTTGGGAGCCCTGGTGGTTCAGAAGGGCAGATAGATAAACAGGTATAAGAATCACAAGTCAAAGTCAAGAAGCGACTCCGTGAGGCCCTGGCTGAAGGAGATGAGAGCTCAGAACCGTGTGCAAAGCAAGTAATTTGGAACACCGAGGCAACACCTTTAGTTGGCAAGAACACGGCCTCTTATATGGGAGACAACGCCGTTGTCTACACTGGCGGCTGCTGCTCCAGTAACACGCAGAGGAGGAATCGGTGTTTACTGAGGGCCTGACCACCCTTTAAACATAGGCATTAGACTTCCTGGGTGACAAACGAACCAAAGAGCAGAAATTCCTGTGGCCTGCAAAGCCACCCCACAAACAGGAAGTTGGCTCTATATAAGGACAGTATGTTTTACGATCAATTAAATCGCTGATTGAATTCGAGGTTGGAAGAAAAACAGATGGAGAATGAGCAGTGGGAAAAAGGTGATCGACAAATAGAACTTCTTAGAGCTAGAGAAACTTTCTCGGGGCATGGACATTCAGAGGATGTGTGTCCTGATCATTTGGGATTTGTAGGCAATGAAGCAACTGACAGATTAGCCAAAGGAGCTAAGCAACCCAAAGACCAAATGAAGTCATTGTCATTCTGGGGAGAAATGGAGCCAGTGGCCACTTCGTTATATTACTGGTGTGAAAAATGAACCAATAGGAGGTCCATCGCAGTAGATGGGAAGGCACACTTTTAAATAAAATCAGAAAAGCAAAATGGCATCTGTGACACCATATAATAAAAAGTGGTTAAATGTGTAATCAACTCAAAGTCCTTTGAGATTTAATATTTGAGATTTCAGCATTATACTTTATTGGCCTGATACTGTTCTCATTAGTTTTATTTCATTCTGGACAAAAAATATTAGGACTTTGATTTAATAAGGAAGAATAAAACATTGGTTCAGCAGTGTGGTCAAGAAGTCTAGAAGCATTCTGAAAGAGCTCAGTTACCTTCCAATTGGCAGGATGGCGTCTCAGGATCTCCAGGCTGGCTAGTACCTATATGTGCATCAGAGGAAGGCACTGCTCCCTTGTTGGAGGCAGCCCTGGCCAGGGCCGGCAGAGACAGCGGTCAGGGTCTTCTCTGGCTGGGCAAACCTGCACGCATATGTAGCCCTGCTTAGTGGATCATTATGTAGGATCATTTACAACGTTTAAAGACCAAGATGTGCAAATAAAACTTTAAAAATTTTCTTTGGCTGTTTTTATTAAAATCTCTATGTAAAAACCAATGTTTGACATGAAAAAAAGTCTTATACTTGGCTTTGTGATCTCAAAATGGGAAGTACCTCTGATAACATTAACTTCTTTTACTTCCTTCATTCATTTGTGTATTTATTCAATAATAATTTTCGAGAGCCAACTGTGTGCCAGGCATAGGGCTAGCCCATGAGGCTAAAAGAACAAGCAGCATCTTAGCCTTAACAAACTGACCTCTTTTTAGAGTGCAGCTTTGCCTTAGGTAACTAAACTTTGACATCTCATGTTTTAGGGCTGACCATATTTATTTCTTGCATTTTACAAACTCATCTTGCACTTGCAATGTTGACTTTAGTAAATATGCAAGGCATTCCCTTGTATATAGCAGAACATATTTGATTCAGGAAGTTGTTTAATGTGTCAAGAACTAATGAGATCCGTTCCTAAGATTAGCTGTTTAGGGCATAAGACAATTTGAAAATTTGTTTTTGTTGTCTTTTTGCTTCCCATTTTATGCTTGTGGAGGTTGATTTTATGTGTCAACTTGGGTAGGTTATAGTGCCCAGTTGTTTGGCCAAACTCCAGTCTAAGTGCTGCTGTGAAGATATCTTTTAGATGTGATTAACATTTAGTTAGTAGCCTTTGACTAAAATAGAGATAATAAGGGTGGGCCTCATCCAATCAGTTGAAGGCTTTTGGAGCAAAGACTCAAGTTTCCCAAATAAGAAACAATTGTCCTCAAGACCACAATATAGAAGTTCTGTCTGAGTTTCCTCACTGCTGCTCTGCCTTAGATATTTTGGACTCAAGACTACAACATTAACTCTTACCTGAATTTCCAGTCCACTATCCTGCCCTATAGATTTTGAACTTCTCAGTCCCTACAGTTACAGGAGCTGATTCCTCACAATCTCTGTCTTTCTGACTCTGTCTCTCTCTCCTGTTGGTTCTGTTTCTCTGTAGAATCCAACTAATACAATATCTTTTTTTTTTAGAGTAAATTTATAAAAACAAGTAAAATAATTTGGGGGAATATTAAATGATAATAGCCTCTTCCCTCTGTGAATATAGAAGTTTGAACATTGATTGGACTTTGGAATCCATAGCGATAAATTCCAATGAGTCTGGAAATTAAGATATGATTTTGTAAATGCTGTCAATGTGCAACTGTCTTATGGGGCTGTTGTTTGGACACCAATAAGATTGTTCATCTTCAACCTCAGTGGCTGTGTATAGTCTCCTGTCACAGAACTTGTAACTTTCACAGCCATAGTGCCTAAACCCTTGACAAGGGCAGACTTAGCCTGTTTGGCTTTGGTAATTCTACAGCATCTCATCTTTTAAAAGAAAGTCAGAGGAAAACATTTTCTGGCTTTATGAGTATATGTCTTCTTTGTGTCACTGCTGTCCTTTCTCATATGGTCACTAGCTCTATTCCCAGTCACATTTATTTCCACTGTTTTATTGAATATCTTAGTCTGCTTGGGCTTCTATAACAAAATATCATAGACTGGGTGGCTTAAATCACAGACATTTATTTTCTCAGTTCTGGAGACTGGAAGTCCGAGATCACGGTGCCCGTGTGGTTGGGTTCTGGTAAAAGTGCTCTTCCTGGATTGCAGATGGTTGCCTTCTCACTGTCCTCATATGGCCTTTCCTTAGTGTATGCGTGTGGAGAGAGTGAGCTCTTTTTCTTATCAAGGCAATAATCCCATTTTGGAGCCCCACCTTCATGAACTCATATAAACCTACTTACCTCCCAAAGGTCCCATCTCCAAACACCATCATATTGGGGGTTAAGGCTTCAACATGTGAATTCTGAAGGTACATAAACATTGTCTATACCATCAGATATAAAGAAGAGATGAGCTTTAGACAATAAATTTTCTTTTTTAAAACTAAACATACACATGCTTGGTTGTATAAAGAAAACAGAAGATGTAAAGCTTGGTTGAAATATATAGATGGTTTCTTTTGGGAAAGTGCTATTTACTTCCAAATAAGATTCTGATCTCAGAGGAACTGAACCTTCCCTTGGGCTGAACTCCTGCCAGGCACTATTGTGTGTAGTGAAGACAATGAGTACAAAGAAGAAGCATCACACTTGTCCTGCACTTTTTCCTAGAGGCCATGCAAATGGAGTCGGCATATTAGAAAAATACCAATACATTGGCCAATATTTATGGGTTACTGGTGGATACTGAGAACTGTGCTGGTGGTCATGGTGGTAACAGTGTTTTGAATGGGAATCAAGATAGATTCATAGACCCTGAACAGTTTACAGTGTGGTTGGGAAAAACATTTATTGTCCCACCCTTCCCCATATATATGTTTCAGGTCTGTTTTGCTGGCTTTATACAGAATCCTTAGGTTCCACCTCATTTAATGTGCAGAATAAAGATATGACAATTAAAAACAAATTAGAGTTTCAAAGAGAAGAGAATAAGAATAATATTAATGTTTTGGCCTCCTAATATTCCATTGCATATATCATAGGCAGCATATTACTTTTCCATAGGAAATTGGATAAAAGAATTAGAGCAGAGGGTCTGTAATTTTGATCACTTCTTTATCATCAGACTCTAAAACAAATGAACACTTTTTTATCAGAAAAAAAAATGTTTTATTTGTTTAGCTGCTTTAGCTGTTTGTGGTTTAAAAATATCTAGCGCCCTCTGCAAAAGCCTTGGCTGAACTGTGAGAGGGGCACTTGCCTTTCAAATGTCTATATATTTCTCTCTCCCCCTCTGCCATGCCAGTAGCAGGGAACCTCTGAGACCATATTAATGCTCATATTTGGGGAATCTACTAAATTCAATTCCTTTGTAATGGGTTGACAAATCTACTGGAGGAGTTGAAGGTTCAGTGAGTAAATTTCTCTCACCTACTATTTCATCGTTAGTATTTTTGAGTTTTCTCCCTGTGGTGCAGGCTGGCTGTTGTTTGTCAAGGACTGAGAGGTTGTTAACATACATTAATACCATCGGAAAAGAAGCTGCATATCTAAGTTAGACTGGATTTCAGCAGCTGAATTAGAGTTAGGCCTGAATCCCTAATGTTAGCTAAGAAAAACCTGACATTCAGCCTGTCCCACTCTGAAGTGTGCACAACGTTCAGTGAATTTAGGTCAGAAGGAAATGTTGTTCAGTCCATTTGCTAACACACAGTCTCTTGAAGTCCACTGTTTAATATCTATCTATCTATCTATCTATCTATCTATCTATCTATTTATTTTTAAGTGAAGTAATCCTTGGTTGACCTCACAGATTGCAAGGACCTTATCAGTTTACAATCCCTTATTTTTTATTTTTTATGTCTACAGTACCCAGTCTTTCTAGGTGGTCCCCATCTGAATACTGACCAGGCCTGACCCTGCTTAGCTTCTGAGATCAGATGAGATCAGGCTTGTTCAGGGTAGCATGGTTTTAGACTCAATGCATTTTTAATTTTTCGGTTAACTTCAGGAGAAAAAACTTGACCCCTACTTGATCCTAATTTTCCCACATGCATCACTGATTAATATCCTAACGGGAATATTAATTCCCTTTTTCTTTCATTCTCCTAAAGGGAATGGGTAATTCTTCCTTTGGGGAAGAACAAAAAACTTTTTTTTTTTTTTTTATGACAGGTAAAATAGTACATGATCTTATTTAATAACAACGATAAAAATTTATGAAAGATGCCTTATTGTCTGGTTTGCATTTGGAGAAACTGAGCTTCAGAAAGGGTAAGTAACTTGCACAGGGTCATAGTGAATCCAACAATGGCAGAATTCATGGTCTGGCTCCAGAAACCTGTGCCTTTTCTTCTTAAGTCTGATTATTCGTTTGAACTGGACAACTGAAGATTTCTGAGGTTTTATTCAATAGGATACTGATGCTTCTGTGAAGGGCTCTACTGTCAAATATGCTTGGTATATTAGGGTTCTCCAGAGAAATAGAACCAATAGAATATATATATCTTATATTTATTATAGGAATGTAATAGGCTCACTTCTTATGGAGGCTGAGAATTCTCACAATCTGCCTTTTGCACCTCGGAGAACTGGGAAAGCAGTGCTGTAATTCAGTCTGAAATCAAAAGGCCTGGGCACTGAGGTGAAGATAGGAGTTGCTGATAGTGTAACCCCCGTCTGAGTCTGAAGGCCTGAGAACCAGAAGGGGTGATGTCCAAGGGCAGGAGAAAATGGATGTCCCAGATCAAATGGAGAAAGCAAATTTGCCCTTCTCCAGCCTTTTTGTTCTGTTTGGACCCTTGATGGATTCGGTGGTGTCCACCCCCACTGAGAAGGGCAACATGCTTCACTCAGTTCACCAGTTCAAATGCTAATCTCTTCCAGAAACAAATTCAGAAGTTATTATTTTTTTAAACCAGCTTTCTGGGCATCCTTTAGCCCAGTTGACACACTTAATTAACCACACTTGAGAAATGCTGTATTAAATCAAGTTGAACAAGTGTTTTCAGCAAGACTTTTTAGAGTTCATGCAATTGGGATGTGAATTCCTAAGGTGATATAGCATATGGATTTTCCTGAATCTGGTTGACTACCAAATTTTTTTTTTCTGTAAAATATGTAAGAACATAGTTTGAGGAATGTTGGCATAATGACATTTAAAGGGCTATTTATTAAGCAGTGCCTATGGTGTATGAGTCTATGCTCTAGCTGCCAGAGAAGAGGGTAATGTGAGGTAGGGAAATTATAAAGTATAGATAAAGCCCTGATTTAAAGGAGCTTATGGTCTAGTGTGTAATATCATACAGTTAATATAATGTGTTACATTATGTTACAATTTGTCACGTTACAGTTGGTGAAGAGTTAACAAATCTTCTGTAGGTGGCTTCCCACATACTGTTGTAGTTTACACCATGATATATTATGTTTCATTTCTCTTCCTTTTGTGTTATTTGCCTGTAAGTAGAGCTTTAAGAGTAGTGAGGTAAGGTTGTGACTTCTAAGCTGAAATCTTTTGGCAGGAAGCCCTTTCCTAATGTGGCAGAACAAAATAATAAATCCAATATTGTATCCAACTTTTGCATGGGAGAACTGTTTTTGTGTTGAAACACTAAACTCATTTTATTAATTGGTTGTGATACTTCTATTAAAGACAAATGAAATGCTTTTCTGGTGTCAGGTGAAGAAGCTTACAAACATGTTCTGCAGTAATATGGGAAAGTCACTATTTTGATTAGGTTCAACAATCTACATAGCTCTTTAAGCAAAAATTTTACCTAAAACAAGTAATATTTTTGTATGAGTTTTCATAGTTAAAATATTATATATAAAAATTTCTGATTATTATTTAGAAATCTAATTACTATAAAGCTTGAGAACAAGGCAGATATACTTGCTTGGGCCTAAGAAGGCCACTGCCATAAACAAACTTTTTTCTTGATTCAAAGTCACCTAGATTGGTGGGTTGCTGCAACCTAAAATGGCTTTCTACTGGTATGTTTCTAAAAAACGAAATTCCAAATGCAAGCTTAATTCATTTTAAAGAAAGAAGCCTCTGACAGGAAAAGAAAAAATTTGCCTGCTTGACTTCCTCTAGAATCTCAAGAAATGGGATAGGTTCACTTCAATTTAAGCAAAATTTGTTAGGGCCCAGAAAAATTTTGATTCATGCTATTGGCCTATTAACAAATATTTTATTAGATTGCAAAGAAAGAAGAACCAAAGTAGGTCTTCTCACATAGGCAGAAATAATTTCCTTTATGGCTCACAGTTAGGATCCCATTACTATAATTTCAATATCTTCTACTGATGTTATAGAACACAAAGATTTCTTATGTATTACTTTAAATAGCTAATTTCAACCCTCTGTGGATACAGATAGTTAATGAATAGTTATAATCAACTATTCAATAACCCTCAGAGATCCTTAAGCTCAGTTACTTAGTAATATTTATTTAATACCCTTGGTGAGCACAGAATCTTAGATATTGTTGAGGACAAAAAGTAGGAGACAAGATTCTTGCCTTCACAGATTTTTCAGTTGGGTAGCTATGGAAAACACACACAGAAAAAAACAATGAGATTTTAAAACTTTAAACAACTATAAGAAACCATGTGCTGGTCTTATTCTTAGTGTGTTAGTGTGAATGAATTTCAAGTAAGGAACTTTAATTATTTTCAAGTTTATGTAAGGCAAATCCCCCCTTTCTCAACTATACTTACAAAGTTTTGGGGAGTAAAAACTTTTAGGGGCACTCTTTGATAGAATAATTTTTTGTTCAGCAGAACAACTTTATCTGCAAGTCACCTTTAAAAGTGAGCAGGTGGCCATGGCCTACACAGAGTAACCTAACCACCCTGCCATAGGAAGTTGCAGGAGGAACCAGCAACTGACCTAAGTCAAGTCTATGCGTGGCCTGGGCAGTGGTCCTTGAGGTGGTCAGGTTTCATGTCCTGCCCAATAAAAATGATAGTCATCAACTGAGATTAAGAGATACTCTCTTTGAGGAGTTTGAATGTTAGGCATAGTGAAAATCAAAATGCTAGTAGTAAAAGTAGAGGCTAAAAAAGGATGCAGGTATATATTAAACTTGTTCCACCCAAATCTTCAAAGGCAAGTAAGAGTAGTATCTTGGAAATCTCATTCCATTATGAAATTAGATTATGAAAATTCTGCTCCAAATATCATTCCATTAAATGAGCTAGAGATTTTTAGATTTTATGTCTTTACTTGGTATTTTTTCTTACCCAGTCTGAAAAGTAGTCATAGGAGATAATACAACTCCACATTAATGTTTAGCCTCCTCTTCTCTACAGATCCATCTATCTATATATTTCTTCTTCAAAGTCCAAAGAAGTTCAGAATTCTAAGGAAAATTTGTGTCCAGGCCAGTACAAGACTTTAAAGTTCTGCTTTTCCAACAAGTGGTTACAAAACAGAAAAGAATTGGATGGATAAAGGAAAGAAATACATGGCAAAAAAAAAAAAAGAAAAAAAAAGAAAAGAAAAAACAGTTGCAAGTAGGTCTATTTCAGCTGTTTTACTAAGATAAGACATTCAGAATAAGCAATTTTAGGGGAAAAGCTGAGGTTAAAAAAGAAAATTAGCGCTAATAATTTAGACAGTTTCTTATGTAATAAAAGTCTACCTATGAACACATCCAATCATGTACTTTGAAACCCCATTTACAGATTTAGCCAGTCAGAAAAGTAACCCTGTTTCTCTAGGCAAATGAGTATAATTGTAGTTGGATAAGAAAAAAGAAAAATGTGTTTTAAAATAAAAAAAGACATAATAAACATATTTAAACTTATGATGTTAATGATTTTCTAATAGTTTTCCAATATCTGTATTAGTCAATTTTAGAAGTCTTGCATCAGTATTTATATTATTTTAAAGTGTTTAAAGCATTTTTAGAGTCTGAAAAGTGCTCTTTCCTCAGAGTCTTTCATAAGAAAATGAGTGGGTGATTATAGTCCATATCTTTATCATTGATTTTATCTTCACTTATGTAACAAACATCTCCTTGAAGTCTAGGGAGGGGAAATGGGGAGATGCAGAGTTTGACAGCCTCCAGGCTCTCTCTCTGTTCTGCACGCCCCAGGCCAGAAACAGCCAGATAGCTCTTTTATTTATTCTTCATTATGTCTTTTCTTCTCTGTCCTGGCTGTTGGTAGGGGCATGGGATAGCTGTCCACATTCCTAAACTCTATACTCTAAGTCCTTCAGTCTATACTTTCTTGAGATAGCATCCTGGTGAGCAAGGTTTATTGTCTTGTTGCATAACCAATTGTATGTAGGGTGTAAAAAATTGACTTCCTCTTTGTTCTTTCTTTACAATTCTTATGTTAGCACATTTAGTCTTCCCATAGGCAGATGGATGACTAATGTGAAATATGGGTTACTCAAGAAGGCAAAAGAACAAAGCACATCTGTAAAATGTAAAACCATTACCTTCATTACCCACATTCTACCATCTTTTACACAGATCCTCTCCACGGTAGTCAATAGTTTTAATACTTCTTTAATACTGCTTCTTTTGGATTTTCTTCTCTTGACCGCTCCTTTGTTTTTCAGGCTTGTCATCTTTTGTGCTTCTAAGAAATGTCGTTCCTTATAAAAGTTCTATTTGCAGGTCACTGTTCTTCTCACTGTCTATGGTGGTTTTAACCATATTAATTTTTTTAACTGCTGAGTGTGTACTCATTTCCCCATATTTATGTTCTAGCTAGAGTTTGCATCTGGTTGCTCTGCAGGGTCTCCAGAGTCTACACACCAAATTCACCTACCAGCTAGATGGATTCTTCTCTTGCATGTGCCATCTTGTTTAATGGCAGGATGATTCAGCCAGTTTTTTAGTTCAAGTTCTCATCATTTCTCACATTGGTTATTTCGATAATTTTATAAAAAATCCTTCTGCTTTTCCTCCCTCATTCCACAGCAGTTTATTTCCACATTGCTCTTAGAGCGTTCCTTTGAAATCCTTTGGTGCCTCCTCCACACCCCATTTTGCTTTACCTGACATCTATCTGGTCACTCCCCATACACTCATTTTCCTTGTTAGTCTTTTAACAGTTCTTAGAGTGCTTCCTGCTCTTTCATGCTTTGCTGCTTTTATGCAAGTGACTTTTTTTTGGTAACCTTTCTTTCCCTCATCTAATGAGCTAATTCCTACTATGCTGTATGAATTAGTTCCTGCTACCTCGTCCAGGAAGCCATCCCTCGAGAACCCTGCCTGAATATGCTCCTTCACACATACCTTTAATTCACATACTCTTGTGGAACCATCACATATATTTTAATATCTCTCCCTCTTCCTTTAACTGCATTTGGGAGCAGAAACTGCATCTTGTTAATTTCTTTGTCTCTAGCACCTAGATAGGACCAGATACCCAAGAAGCCCTCAGTAAATTGTTTTTTAAATGAATGGAGGAGGTCAAAGAGAATTAGGAGAGATAAAAGGTCATTGGGTTTGGCTAGTAAAATGTCTCTGCTAACCTTGGAGAGAGGAGGTTCAGTAAATATTTAGCTTTCACAGTCTGGGCACTGAGATGGTTGCAGGGAAGGCTGCATGCTTAAACACCAGCGTCAACTCTCTCTGCAATGCTTCTTAATGGAAAGAAAAGCTGTTAAGAGTGAATTGTGAAGCAATTAGAGTGACAGGAAGACATGAGTGATTTGGGTGAGTATGGCTTTTAACCACAAAAAAAGCAGGCAAATGTATCTGCTGCTATAAAATCCAGAGCAAAACCTTTGTAATCAGTTTGAAAACAACCAAAGCTTGTTTTCCTTTTTAGGGGTAGTAAAAAACAATTTAGCAGCTGGATACTTTATAATTTGAACAGTACTTAATTTTTCATTTTTTGAGTTACATTAGAATGCATTTATAAAGCCATAGCCCATTCCTTCATGACAGATATCTCTACACATAGTGGGGTGCCAGGTGAAGCTTGTGACAACCCTCACTCTGCCTGGTTTCCATGTGGGCCCCCACCCTCCTCCTATTAACATCCCCACTTACTTTTCTAACAGACCTCTAATGTACCAGCTGCTTCATGTGGATGGCATAAGAGGCTGTCAGCAAGCAAGTAAATAATTTCAGCCAGAATGTAAAGGCCCTAGTCAGGCTATATCGTGGTGATCAGGAGGCAAAAGATAATAATAAATAACTTTCCGTTCTCAGTCACTCAGGACAGGAGACTGGTCAGGGCTGCTGGAGACCTTGAAAGTGTTTGGGAATTGTATAGAGTAGGTCAAGGATGTACTTAACCCAGCAAGGGGTATTTCAAAAGTGTGCTCACAACTAGACTTGGAAGCCCTAAACTGCAGTAACCAGAGATAGCTTGAATTAATATTGGGCGAGGGCAAGGGGGTTGGAGTTCTCTAGAGAAACAGAACCTAGAGGACACACACACGTGCAAGCACACACACATTCGTACATATACATAAAACGAGAGGTTTATTTTAAGGAACTGGCTCACACAATTGTGGGGCTGGTAAGTATGAAATTTTGGACAGGTTGGCAGGCTGGAGACTCGAGAAAGAATTGGTGTTTCAGTCTTGAGTTTAAATTCCACAGGGCAGCAGGCTTGAAACTCAAGCAGGCTTTCTGTTTTGCAGTCTTGAGGCAGAATTCCTTCTTTAAGAAACTTATTCTTGCTCTTAAGGCCTTCAGCTGATTAGATGAGGTTCACCCATGTAATCTGCTTTAATCAAAGTCTAATGATTAGAAATATTAATCACATCTAAAACATGCTTTTATAGCAATATCTAGACTACTGCTTGACCAAGCAACTGAGCAACATTGCCTATCAAAACTGACACTTAGATTTACCATCATGAAGACCAAAGGAGGTACAGTGAGAGCTCAACTCAGGAGACCGAACTAGAGCAGGGGCCTGGGGAATAGCCATACACAAACTCAAAGCCTGTGATTGGAAGTGAACAGTTGGTCAGGGCTAGGAAACCATAAGATTCAAGTTGCTCTAAAGGTGAGTTTGCCTCTTCTTACTTAGCTTTGCCCACTGAGTGATGCAGCTCAAAACTCCCGAGTTTCCCACTGCAGGCCTTGCTCAAATGAGCAGAAGCTAAGATTTTGTTTTCCTTGTTTCTTCAGCAAAATGTACCTGTTCCAAAGGTCTCATTTTCATCAATGTGCCTCACATAGCCAAGTTTTAGTGCTCTAATAACACATTAAAGGTTGGACAGTAAGTTCCAACCTTTCGTTAATAAAAGTAAAAATAAAAATCAATTATAAGCGTCTCCAATTGAAGGCAGATGGCAAACTCATGCCTGGGTCCAGGTTCTTCTGCAGTCACTCTTTTTGCTTGAAAAGTATCTTCTTCACAACACTTTGAAGTATCCTCATTGTCCTTTCCTCCAGTGACACATTTTCTTTTTATACTATACTAGCTATAGTATTAAATTATTTTGTATTGAATTATTATTATATTATTAATTCTTCTTATTATTAATTTTATTATGGTGACATTGGTTAAAAAAATCCAATAAGTTTCAAGTGTACAATTCAACAGTAAAGCATATTTATATTACATGTGCATTCATTGCCATAGTTAGATTTCTTTCTGTCACCACATATTTAACCTCTTTTACCTGATCCAACTCCCACCCTACCCTGTTGTTTCTTAACTTGTGCCCATCCTTCTGTACTTGGCTCTGTGATGCCAGGCTAGGAATCTGCAAACTACATTTTCAAGACTTCCTTGTAGCTCCAGCAGGAGCAACAGGCAGGGGACTGGAAAACAGGAGAAAGGAACACTCATCTGGTTGTTCACAAGTTCTGTGAGCATTCTTCCAGCAGGAAAAGCTACAGGAGCAGCAGATAACCCCAGCTCCGGCATTTTTTGGTATGCCACGTAGTAGCTGCAAGGCATCCCCTCAGATGTCTAAGTACAAGATGTGCAGTGCCTTTTCAGAGTGCTGGAAAACGGCCCCCAAGGAGCTTCATTTCAGAGCTCTGAGTACCACTGGGTAGAATGCAAAGTCCCTCAAAAGTCCAAGGATTAGATGGACAGTGCCCTTTCAGATCTCTGAGCACCAGTTCAAGGAGCTCCCTCAAGAATTTAAGATCAGATGAGCAGTGACTTCCTTAGGGGTCTGAGAGCCAGCATTGTAGTCAGGAGTTTAAGCACTGGACTGCAGTGTCCCCTCAGAGGTCCGAGGGCAAGCCTGCTGGGCTCCCCACTGCTCAGAGGTCTGTGTACCAGCTGGACACATACCTTTACTGGTCAGAACTAGTCTGATGGCCGCACCTTTTCTAAGCTCTTAGGATCTGGTAACATCTATCTTTACCTTTTTTGTTCTCCAAGCTCTAAGGGTGGTGGCTTCCTCCTAAGAGTTATCTCAAAGTTCAACTTTTGCTTTATTAGCTTTCCAAAACCTTTCAAACATTGCCTGTATTAAACTTTGTGTATTTGCAATAACTAATCTTGCTTCTTTTTACAGCCTGTATTCTGAATCATGCATATATCTTAACTTTCCCAAAGCCTAGGTAGTGGGAACATTCTAGGATTGCTGTCTTCAGGGTAGGTTGATATTGTGAAAGTCCAGTAGAGAAAGGTTAGGGATTGGTGTTTTTTTTTCTTTTCTTAATGTTCTTTGAAGTCAAAGATACAGACAATCATTTTGAGCTTTAAGAGCTTGAATTTTGGTATCTCTAAAGCAGAGCTCTCAGATCTTCAAATTTTTTTTTTTTTGTCATGAACAATAAGTATTCTCTCTCCCCTAGACTATATAAATATTCTGAAAGGTGGGGACAGAAATTGTTGGAAACATAAGCAAGATACTTAGAGGCATTGATGATTTCTGAAAAGGGGCTCTGTTTCTTGGCCCTCCCTTCTCAGATTAGTAAAAGAGATATCAGTATGTGTGGGAATCTGAGAATAGAAGAGAGATTTATCTTTTTCTTGACTGGAAAGCACTGTGTTGGAGTTCCTGTCCCCACCTTCATGTGGGGACAGCAAAGTAGAGACAATCAGTGTAGAGAATAAAGACAGAGGGTCTCAGCATGAAGAACTGAGGGGGCCCAAGACCACTCCATCAGGTTTTCTGCCATCCAGGCTGAGCGAGTTAGCCAACCTACAATGGTCTACAGTTGTGATGAATGATGCTTTTGATGGAAATAAAAGAAAAAGTGTAACCAAAGTGTGTTAACAGTGTGAATTCAGTTCCCTGGGTAGGGTGTTCGGCACGTAGAGGATCTGGCCTAGATAGAAAGCCCAGCATAGACAAATGCCTCATTTTCATGCCATGAGACCAGGTAACCCCTGCCTCACAAACTTAGAAGATATCAAGTGGGGGAGAAAAATGGTGATGGGAAAGTCCTATGTTGACTTTTAAACTAAATTTAAATGAATTTTAATTGAAATGCCTAACTTTAATAGAGTTGACTAAGATTATATTATCTTTCATCAGACAGAATAGTGCTTGGAGGAAACTATGTTGTTAAAAAAGAATACAGATATGTTACTTTTTGCACATCTGAACACATGGACATTTATCCTATGACATTTGTTGAGTGTCCCTCCTTTACAAGGACGTATTGGTGCAAGATATTTTTGGGCAGGAGGTGTTTTCCTGTATTGGGAGGAAGAATGGCTTTGTGTATAGTAGGAACTGAAATGATGTTTAGTTGAGTGCAATACAAAACAGAACAAAGGAATCATTGTGCAGATTCTGTTTGTTCCTCATTTAAAAAAATAAAAAAAGAGAAAGAAACAAACCTGAGACAACTAATGCAATCTAGGAGACCAAAATCACAAAACCAAAGCTACTTTAGAGTTACTTTGAAAAACAATGTGTTTAATAATTTTTCCTATTTTGAAGAAAATGTTTTATTTTTAGTCTACCCAAGTAACATAAAATATGCTATATTTTCAAGTTCCCATGTCATCTTAAAAATTAGACAATGAGAAGGTGGATTCTAAAGAAAAAAGTTTTAAAAAATAAATCAGTTGCAGTGTTAAGTGATAACAGAACTCACTTAAAAGCAATAAATTTGGTTCAATTTAACAATCTGAGTGAGATTTTACTCTATGTCAGGTGTTGTGCTGGACATTTTGAGGAGATAGACCCTGCCCTGGAGTTGCCCACAGCTTGACAAATTTTAGCTGATTTGGGAAGAGATCTGTCACTATTAGTGACTGAGGGAAAAAAAACGAGTTCATTTTAAGCAAGCCGTGGATGAAAAAAAATGTCCTATAGAATTGCACTATATGGAAGTCCTTCAACAATTTATCTTTAATTTAAAAGGAGGAATTCAAATATCTATGAATAAAGATAAGAAGATTTTAAATTATAATGGCCCAGAAATGGAAATGGTTGTAAGAGACTGAGATTAAAACAGGTATATTTTAGTATCTAACAAATTTCACTGATTCCTTCTAAGCAACATTAGTCTTAACAATGCATATTGTGTGTTCACAAATAATAATGAGTAACCAATTCATATTTAATTGATAAAATAATTGCATTCAAATATCCATATATAAAAGAGTTACTACAATACAACTTCATTTATAAATCAATTTCTAATAAACATTCAATTCAATTTAACAATTATTTCTTTGGCATCTGTTGTGTATACATGCTAGGTACTGAGCAAGATGCTTTGAGGGATGTTATATTGAGTAGGACATGGCTCATTTTTCAAAGATGAGGACTGGGTCTTTTTCTATCTTAACCGCTAAATTTCCAATGTTTGGAATAGTTCTCAATACATGATTGGCATTCAGATAAAGCTCTGTATAGTATGAGCTCCAATGTGAGGCTTTATATGTGAAGTACTTTAAACAAAAAGTGCAGTTAGGTCATAGAAGTATGAGGCAGCAAAACAGATATCTTACCTTGCTGCTATTTTATCTAAGCAAATGCAAAGATAAAGTGAGCATGCACGCATGAACACCATTATTTCTCTTTAGCCTGCAAGTTAGACGAAGCCTTTCCTGTGAGTCGATGACTCTCTGACTAAATGCTAATACTGACATGTGTAAGATCTTTGCAGATATAGTAATTATGTGCGGTTATTTATTATCCACCATTGACAATTATAAACTGACTAATTGAAACTTTAGGTTATTTTTCTTTAATAAAGGACTAATAAATATTTTTTATGTTCTTTATTAAGAGCCCAATTCTTCTGAAATGCAAAATATAAAATAGCAAATAAAATTTCTCTTTAATGCTGACCTTTATTTCTGAGTCTTCCTTGCACAGTTAGCATGGATCCCTAATAAGATCACTCAACTCTAGTCAACTTTGAGATTCAACTACATCTGTTTTCTGAGATGTGCATCTCATGGGCCCCAAGAATCTGGATTTGCTTTTTCCATTCTCAAGGTGAATCTTACCATCTGGTAATAAAGATTGTACATTTACATCCTCTGATTATAGATTAAATCTAGTTTTATTTTTAAAGCAGCCTTTTCATTGATTTCATTGTGGAGGAAACACTGGAATGATTTTGTTCTTTGGTCCTATCATCGAAGACAGGGCATCCATTCTCTTTGGGTAGAAGATGACAAGCAATCTAGACGACTCCTTGTGTATGACCCTTCTGTTTGTTTTTATTGAGAATTACCTTAATTCTTAGCATTTGAGATACTCATCTCTCTGTCACAGGCTTAGTAGACCTTGGTCTGCCTCAACTGTGGGGTTAACAAGGTATTTGTGACACTTTCTGAGCCATTGAATAGTTGTCTTTCTAACTGCTGATAAAATCATCTTTGTTATTTGTCTAGGTCTCAAGAGGAAAAAAGGTACACTCACCTCACAAGCATGCAAAGTAATGAAGAAGTTGCTCTGGGATTAAGAAATGTCACAACAGGTGTAACTAAGATCTTTTGTGTGCCCCTCTCACGTTCTGATGCTGTTATTACTGCTGACCCTTGAGTTTTCTTATTGAAAGAGTGGTAGATGTGTTTAATTTTAGAGCTCATGTGTCAAAGTCTGGTGGCCATTGGCCTGCATGTCTGCCCTGGTTAAAACATCTTTATCATTTTAAAGTTAAAAGAATCTGTTCTATAAGCTATGACTGCTGACTGAAAATTAAATAAATGATTAAAAGACTGGTTTTGTTTTGGTATTTGTTAGTTTTTTTCTTGGTCTTTTTTTTTTTTTTTTTTTTTCCCCACAGAGTCCTGTATTCTAAACAATCTGGTCTGGATACCAGAAGTTGTCTGTAGGGTGAGCGCCTAGAAGACCTGACTGGACTTCTCTTCAAGTTTAAACCCTGAAAGCCAAGGATTATTTTGGAGAGTCTTTGAAAAGTATGTGGAAATATCTAAAGGTCTGGCAATTTCAAATGTAAAACAGAGTAATGGACATTTATGAATCTGTATCTGCTCTTGATGTTGGCTGAAGTAAAACTGAGCCTGCCTCAGATATACCTTTCTATGTGTCTGTGAGAGGGAAAATAAATGTCTTTCCCTTTCTCATAAAGAAGTTAGTCTTTTATAAGTGTCTGTTAGGTACTATAGTCCTTTTGCCTCTGTGTCTAGCCATTTTTGGGAAACTTTTTTGGAAAGTAATTGGTCATAAGAATTTGTCATTTGTGCATAAATGTCTACTGTGTCTAAAGTCTAATGTTTAATAAAAGGCACATGGAAAGATGCAAGGATCAAAGATGCTGGATACTTCTGAAAGTGATGAGCAGAGAATCTGAAAACAGGATGATTGGTTGAAAATGTCTAGAAGAGACAGCTAGGACTTCAGATCCTTATACTGCTCACTGCAGCCAGGTGAAGGCCTTTCCACACTTACCATAAGACTGGAGTATTCCATTTAAAGAGATTGGATTCTAGGAATGCTCAGGCACAGGTGAAGGTGGGGGGCAATAAGCCTTGAAAAAATCCTTTGACAAAAACAGTAGGGAATGCATATAAGAATTGTATTTGATGATTGAAATTGTTTTGCATGGCTTGAAAGAGAAAACTAATTTGTTTGTCCTTTCCTGGTTTGAATAATGATCCTAAATGTGTTGGAATTAAATGCAGGTGGAGTATAAATTATCTTTCTGGTTGCCTAGATGTTCATTCTCAACAGAAAAATCTAAAGGGTTATGAATTTAAAGTGTATTTTCTTTTTGCTCTAAAAAAATGAGACATTTCAAAAAAAATACACAAAAATTCTAGAACACTGCATGTTTTCTCTCTTCTCTCTGATTGGAATGACTTTTATTTAGATGTTGGGCCTCCTCAGTTGATCCTCTAATATTATTTTTTCTTTCTTATTTTCTTGTTCTAGTCTCTGGGAGACTTTCTCAATATTATTTTCCCATGCTTCTTTTGATTTATTTATTTCTACCATTGTATTTTTAATTTCTAAAAGCTCTTTTTTTTTTGTTGTTCTCTGATGGTATTTTGTTGTTGCAGCCTTCAATTTTTATTTCATGGATACAATATCTTCTCTTCTGAGAATTAATTATTATATTTTGAAGGTTTCTAGGCTACCTATTCTGTTCCTTGGAGTTCTTATTTCTTTCTTTAAAAAATTTTTTTCTATATGTTCACTTTGATTGCTATCTTTCATGACACAGGTGATGCTTTAAGATGGAAGTGCTAAAAAACAGACTGGAAACTGTATATTTGGGTGGAGGAGGTTAACAAGTGAACTTTTTGCTAGGATGTTCTAACTCAACTGTTTCGGTTGGTGACTTCCAACTCTCCGTATCTTTTGATCTTTTGCCTAGGGTTGACCAGTTTCTCCAGAGAGGAATCTGCCAGTCTTCTGAAGAAAGAGCTCAAGCCTATTTGCCAGGTCCTGCCAGGAGACTGAGAATTAGGGCTTGAGAAACTTTAAGTTAGCTTTTGTTTTCATTAGGGCATCTTGCACCCACCTTCACATGTGTCCACATCTAGATGCTCCTAAATTCAGTTTCTCAGGCAAGGGATGGGTAGGAAAGGGGTTCTGGGGTCCTAGCTGCATCACTAACACACTTTCAATTTTGTTTTTGGACCCATTGAACTACTATTTTCAGAGCTATCTGGTGCCTTCATCCCTGAGGTGTTACATCACAGTTTGGCAGGCTGTGGTCTGCTTACCAGATCACAATCTCTTCTCCTTCAATCCTTGCCTGTTTTTATAAGTAAAGTTTTATTGGAGCACAGCCACTCCCATAGGTATGTATGGCTGCTTTTGCACTACAAAAAGAGCTGAATATTTGTTTCAGAAATCTTATACCCGCAAAGCTTAAGATATTAATTTGCCAATCCTTGTATCACACTGCAGTGTGGATTAACCTGCTTCTGGATGTCCTCCCTTGTTGCCTTGGGTTTCAGTGCCTTCTGATTTGCTAAATTGGTTATCATCTGTCCATCTATTTTCAAATTTTTATAACGGCTTGAAGTGTTGTAACTGTTTTACGTTCTTTTATTCTCCTTGTCTTTGTTGGCTTATACCTTTTCCCTCAGAGAAGTTATAGCAGAGTTTCGGGGGGGGGTGTAGAGGTAAACCTGTGAATTTGCTCTGTCATATTCAGTCAGAAGAAGTCTGAGGGAGGAATTATCAACCTAATGAGAAAAGAAAACCAAGTTTGCAGGAATTAATTTCCTCAGGAATTAATTTCACGTGACATAACTGAGATGCAAGGCCAGGTCTCTCTGAGGCCCCAGAAGGTAATTCCACAGGGGCAGGTATTTTGTTTTGCTCACTATCATACTTTTGTGTTCTAGACTGCCATTTAGGACATACTGATAAACATTTGAGTTGTTATTATGTTTATGTTTGTAACCATTATGTTCCTCCGCTATGTCCAAGAAATGCTGATTTTCTCAAGAACACTTGTTTTGGTCTCTGGTGGATTATTCTCATACAGATCTAGATTCATGAAGGCCTGAGATGGTTCTAACTTTTATGTAGTATTGGAGCAGATGCTATAACTCTTGGACTTTTAGTGTTCTCCAATTTCATTCTTACCCACTTAATATAGCACTGAGGACCGTATGAGGTATGGTATCTGAAAGCTCATTGAAAAGTATACGGTGCGAAATGTAAGATTCTACTGCCAGAATGTATAATATTACACATCACCAACTATATAATATAAAATTAATGCCAGTAATAAATATACTGTAATATGTGCCCCCCCTTCAATCATTTTCTTGACTTGATTCCAGAATATTAGACTCTTGGTCTCCTTCTACATCATTATATATTTGTTCTTAAGCCTCAATCTCTAAGTGTTGGAAAAGCCAGGAATGAATACTTTTCTCTTTTTATATTCCTGTCCTTAGGTAGTCTCATCCAATTCTGTGGTTTTAAATACTGTCTATTTCTATTAATTACTCACAAAATTTTGACCTTCTTAATATTTCTTCTAATATCTTGGCCTGTATTCAATCTCTTTTACAAAATCTCCTGAAATCCAACACACCACTTTATTCCAGTACCTTTCAGTTCCGGCACTATTGTCTTTTTAGGCTGGATAATTCTTTGATATAGGGGGTTTATCCTGTGCATTGCAGGATGTTTAGCAACATTCCTGGCTTCTCTCCAATAGTATCCAGGCCCAAAGAGTAGAAGCTAGTTGGGGCATGGTCCTCTCTAATCTCAGAGAACAGGAGCATAAGTCAAGATCTTTTAAAACCTTTGTTCAGGTCTGGCACACGCTTGCTTCTGCCCATATTCCATTGGTTAAACTAAATCACATGGCAAAACTAAAAGTTACAAGAGAAAATAATTCACCCCACCAACAGGAAAACCACAGTGAAGGCTGAGAGAGAAAGAAAAATTGTGAACAAGTAATACTATCTATACCTTCACCTGGGTCCTAACCTTTTCATCTCTGATCTGAATGTTGTCAATAGCCTTACAAATGATCCCTTTGATTCTACTTATGTTTCCCATACAGCAATAAAAGCAATTTTTAAGAAACATAAATCAGATTTTGTCACCTTTTAACTAAAAACTGTCTAGTGGCTTTTTGTCAAACTAGCATTTAAAAATTGATCTCCCTTGTTTTTAAATGAAAAAAGCAAAGTGTAAAATCCATATATAGTATGCAACCTTTTGTGTAAGAAATCAGAGAAAATAAGAAATTATACACATATCTGTTTATCTTTATGAAAACAAGCAACAGAAGTATAAACCACAAAAAAAGGAAGTTGGTTTCTTATAAAGAATGGTGAGGGAGGGGGAACAGGGTAAAAAGGATATGAGAATGAGTGACACATATTTGAATATACCTTTTATATAACTTTGATTTATGAACACTGTATAACCTCAGTCTGGATGTATTGAAGAAAGGTAAGGGTGATCTGCAAGCAAATCTTCAGCTCCTTTTATTAGTTTTTATTTTTATGTATGGGTGAAGCAATTCTGAAATTACCTTTGACATATATAGTTTTGAACAATAAAGAGATGAGTTGATATTGCTGGAATCCAGGGTTCCCAATGGAAGAAGACATGTAGAAAAATAAGATGAGAAGGGTAAGGAAGACATTTGTGGAGATTGGTTGAAATTGAAGTTATTGGCGTGAACCTGTGATTCTAAAATATTTCTGTATTAGAATACATGCATATATGTGTGCACGAGTTTATGTATATATATGTGCACATGTTTATGTATATGTATGTATGATATGAATGTATACATGTGTTTATATATATGTATATATACACATATATATATTTCCTAGCTCTGTCTCCTGAAAAAGTTAGAAGCAAAGATAATCTAGTATCAAATCTTAGTCTCTAATATCATGTCTTATTAAAAGGAACCAGGGTTTCTTGGAGAAATGACTGATTTCAGACCTATGGCCAGGTAAGTAAAAGATAATCTTAGGATATCTCATTTTGCTAGCCACTAGCAAAATTACGATGGTAGCCACTAGCCTTTTGAGGCTATTTAAAACTACATTAATTAAAATTAAATAAAATTAACAAGTCTGTCTATCCATTGCACTAGCACTATTTCAAGTGCTCCCTAGCCACCTGTGGCTAGTGGCTATAGTATTGGATAGTGCAGATATGGAACTTTTCCATCACTGAAGGAAGTTCTACTGGACAGAATCATGCTAGAACATACAAAGGAGTGCTCCAAGAATAACGAGATCATATCACACAGACACATAAACCAGTTTGAAGGGAAGACTGGAAAAATTTGAGCATTGAAATTGTTAAAAACATTAACGACTTATATACTATTGGAAAAATACAAATACACGAATCTGTGCTGATGATTAATAGATAAACTAATTACATATTTCCCTGCGAAGCAGGAAGGATTTTTGATTACAATTGAATGCCAAGAACAAATGGTAAACGTGGAAGGAATCCTGTAGTTTGAAATCATCGTTTTGTAACAATCAGTAAAGATAGGTTTGGTTAGACTCGTTAATGGATGCCAAATCTAGAGGGAAATTTTGATGAAGGGCAGGATATTTGCATGACCTCTTTGATTGCTTATTGGTTGTAAGAAGAAAAAATTGTAATGTCACAGTGGAGTAATCAGACATCTTGACTAGGTGATCAAAATTAACATTTCTAGTGATTATACTGACTTTCTCTACAAATGCTCACCTGGGAGGACACACCATTACTAAGGTCGTGTTCTGGCTGGGACCCATTACCTGAACCTAATCAATCAATAAGGAACCATTTGACAAATCTAAAATGAATAATGTTTTACTTGGGAAAGGACAACTAGTGAAATACCTGATTCTAGCCAAGATTCTGTACTGGAGGAGAAAAAAGGCCATAAAAAACATTGTTAGGTCAAAGTGGTAAAACTGGCTTATGGATGGAAGATTAGATAAATGTATTAATGTTACATTTACAGAAATTGATTACCATATGAATAAATGAATGTCAAGAAGTTTCTTTCATGCTCACTGTGGCCTTTACTTTACCATTAACATGTCTGGCAGTTTAGCACTCATTTATGACCCCTTTAGGAGCTGGCCTTGGGTCTTCTGCACCTTGACAGTGACATTGAAGAGTTTATGCCTGAAGCCAGATGCTCAGGTTCTAGTTCTAGGTCTGTCATTTATCTGTCCTTGCCTCTGGGTATGGTCGTGAAGCCATTGGCTTTTTTTTTTTTTTTTGGTGAAAATTTAATCACGAATGTAAAGTATGTAGCACAGTGCCTAGTATGTGGTAAAGAGCCTAGCACAAAATCTGCCAGATTATAGGTATTTAATGAATACTGGATTGCCCAATATAAGAATGCTATTCTCATTTCTTTTTGTTCTTTTATTTTGGAAAATACTCTCTAATTTTGGAAGTAGCATCTGGTTGCTGTGTTTATTTATTGAGTGGCATCTGTTGTTTTCTGGTTAGCAGAGAAACAAAAAGTCAAACATTGAAAACATTTTATATACTTATAAGTTGAATTTTTAAAACTTTTTAGAAATGTATTTTATGATATTGTTTGCAAGATATATGTATTGTTCTGATTACAATAAATTTTTCAACAGTGATTGAAAAGTATCATTTAACTCAACTATGCATTTAAAGACGGAATTATCCTTTGTTTTCAGTGAATTGCAGCAAATAGGTAGCTTAGTTAACACTATCTTTAATGCTATTTTCTTCTTTCCTTGTTTAGTTTTTTTTTTCACTAAAATCCCTATAAGAGTTCATTTTAAAGAAAAAAGAAAATCTATTTTATTTACTTCTATTAGTCATATTCATATTATTTTATAGTTTATATTCGCTGTTTTACATGTCCAGCAATTGAGTTGAAAGGACTTGGTCTAAAGTTGTTTAAAAAGAATATATCATGAGAAATGTACCCATTAGATTATTCTAATCTTTATTCTAATTAAAAATCAGAATGCATTTATGATAAAAGATTTCACCTCCATCATCCATTTTGAAATGTACTTATACAATAGATTTTTAAGGCTATGAAGATCAAACTGCAGTTTTAGTAAATGTAGAGAGCTTGAAAAGTCATTGTAAATTAAGGTATTCTGTGATAGCTACACTAGAAAAATCAAGACGCGTATTTGCTCTGTGACTTCAGAGGGTTTTATACAGACCTCTCACGTTTGTTTTGAGGATCCAGCAGTATAATAGTGTGAAAGCTGCTGTGTACTATTTCCCCTATAGTTGAGAAACTCAGCTTGGTTAATAATGATTAATTCTTATTTATAAACATCTCTCAACAAGTGTTATGGCTAAAATATGTCCCCTCAATATTCATATATTGAAGTCCGAATGTGACTGTATTTGGGGATAAGACTTTCAAAGAGGGATTAAATTAAAATGAGACCATTTGGGTGGGTTCTAATCAAATATTACTGATGTCTTTATAAGAAGAGGAAATTTAGACATTTTAGACACCAGGGATATGTGCACACAGAGGAAAGGCTATGTGAGGACACACTAAGAAGGCAGTTATCTGCAAGCCTTTCTAAGGGAAGAGGCCTTAGAAGAAACCAAATCTGCTGAATTCCAGCCTCCAGAACTGTGAGGATATAAATTTCAGTGTATAAGCCATCCAGTTTGTGGTACTTGTTATGGGAGCCCTAGCAGACTAATATAGCAAGTTTCTCAATAATTTTCTGTTTGACAAAGAGATTTTTTAATATTAATGGTTGCTGAAAATTTTTCTCACTCTCAAAATTTGTTAATCAGGGAAAAAGAGTCAACAGCACATATAAACCTGAAGTAGAGGACAAAGAGAGACTTTTTGGATGTGAGAGCTATCAGTATTCTTTATCTTAACCTACTTTCTGTCATCCCCAAGTCTAGGATTCAAGCCACAAAACAGTTTTTTCTCCTACTCTATGATGTGAGCATTATTATCCAAAGGACATACCCAGTTTTACAAATTAGTTTACTTGATGGACTAAGTTTTAAATGCATATTTTAACTAATATGTTTTAGAGATTCAATTCTTAAATACGATTTCTTATAATGTACTTTAAAATCTGAATCTGAAAGAGTAAGTCATCACTTATCACTAATCTCTGCTTACTAGTCTTCTGGTCTTCATATGAAGTTACATATGTTACTTATTTCTATAAGCGGCCTGTGGAATTTGTAGAGAAAACATGGGTCATGTTGGCATCTTCTTAGAAGTGGACTGAAACGTTCAACAACTGTCTCTTCATGAGTTCGGTTTTCCTTGTCCAAGTTTGTATGGTTTGACCAGTCTTGTAAATGTTCTGAGTTATGTATAATACTTTCAACGAGCAGCCTGAGTTCTCATCTTAGAGGCAAATGAACTGATTTATCTGAGACATTAACTCAATGAATAACACAGTTCAGTAAATGAAAAGGAAAGAAGAGCTAGAACTGGGATTCTCGTGTGAGGAGAAGATGCTATGGGTGTGGCAAGTCTGATCAGCCAAGGGGTCAGGGCATTTGGAGGGATGAACATAAGATTATCACAGACCTGGATGGGAAAGGGAATCTGTGAGAACTGATTGAGGAGGTAAAACCCTGGAAACTCTGGAGATAGAGGAGTAGAAGGCTGACAAGTGAAGAGACATGAGTGTCTCAGAATCCACATTGAGGCTGTGTGCCATCCTTGCTCCAGGCTTTCTGCTCTCTATGGGCTGACAAATCTGACAGGTGTATGTCAATAGCCAGGGAGGAGTCAGCTGTGCTTTTAGCAGAAGCCAAAGCCTACCTCTAACATATTACATAATTAGATTAATTATATTTAACAGTTAATTTAAATGTTTAAGTAGTTCAGGTAATTTAAGTAGCTCAGGTAATGCTAATGGAGTACTGTTTATTTTTATTTTTATTTATTTTTATTTTTAGAAAAAGAAAGAAGCCCAATGACAAAATAATGGCAGGAAATACCTTTGTAATATTTGTAAAAATTGTTTTGTTTTTTAGAAGAAATTTTATCTAAATCCAATGGCATAACAAGAGTAAACTGGGAGGTAATTTTGTCTGAAAAATATTGCCTAACTCGGGGGGCTTTTATTTTCTCTTTGAGGCCAAGAGCATGTGGAAGGTGGAAGAACTGGTTTCAGTGTGCCCAGTGCTACCAAGACTCTCAGTTTCATCCAGCTCCTGCCATTTTGGGGATGTGGCAGAGGAATTTACCCATTTCCCATTTGTGGCGCTTGCGGCTGCAGGGTTTACCCCAAGATAATTTGCAGATTACAGTCTTAATCTTATTTCCAAACTTGCTATGAAATATCTCACTTTTATTATTATTTTTACATTGCTCCAGTATATCAATAGTCTTTGGAAACAAATGACGTCATTCTATTTATAGCATTCTGTTTTTAGTAGTGGTATTCCCATTTCTAAAATATAGTAATTCTCAATCCCCAAAAATTTCAAATCCGAGAAAACATATTCCTACATGTAATGTTAAATTAAGCTGGCAGCAAGCTGCACTTTTTTTTTTTTTTTTTTCTCTAAACGAGAAATAGATTAAATGGATTATCAGCTTCCTAAGGGAGCCTCGTGATGCCTCTGAAACAACACCAGGGGGCTGCCTGGCCACATTGTTTTTTTCTGGAACTATACATAACCCTGGTATAAACAATTGGGATTGTGGTGGCCACCTGTCCCAGTGGAATGAATCCATTGTCTGGCAAGTGCCCCAAAGATTCTATCAAGAACTTGAATCCAAAAACTCAGCTTGTGGTAGGCGCTGGATCTTGAGGTCATGCAGTGTTGAGGTTGAAATTTGAGCCTTTGTAGACCAAACCACCCACAGGCAGAGATGACGGGAACTAGTGTTGAGTAGCAGAGTGCAGAGATCAATGCAGAGGGAGAAATATTAAGATCAAGAAACAGACCAAGAGGCCCAGAGAGTATTTATTTTGTTCTTTGATGGCTGCTTTATTTCTAATGCCGTGTCCTCTGGAGCATCCCTTTATTTGAACTAGCTCAGATAACATTTATTTCTTGCTCCTAAAATAACTTTGACTAAAAATAAACACAAAAAGTTAGACCAAGAACTGCTTGTAGAAATGAGGTATGTGCAAGAGAAGTAATCAAGTTCTGAAAATAATCTAAGCGTTATGAAGAGAATTTGACGACAATAGAAAACATCATATATTAAACTACAAAGGGTCAATAAATGTGAGACAATAAACAATGCATTACTGTTCCTAGAAGTTACTTTCACAGAAATATTTTCAGGGTTAGCAGTCAGCAATTTTGGAAACTTCTTGCAGCATATCAGAAATTTTAGCCAACTGATGAAAAGTTGGCTAATTCCTTTAATTTGGTATATTATACCTCCTTAATTGGAGATGTCTGAGGGAGGGAAAATATACTCATAATATTATGGAAGAGACAAAAGCTTTTAAGTCTACACACTCTCAGAGAGGACCTTGTCACACTACCAAGTTAGTGACAAAAGAAGGCAAAAGAGAAGTCATTTATTACTTTCAGCTTGTACCTAAGAGGTAGGGTTCTGGTTGATTCTTCTGTTGACCTTGATCTATTTCAGTGATATTTATGGATTAGTTATTTTCATTTGGCATTATAGGGTGCCATAATTTTGTGAAATTAAGAACTCTATGAGAGAATATGTTTTGCTGTTGACTACTCAAACAATTTAAAAAAAGAGAGATACATTAATATGCTGAGTGGGTTGACTAACCATTTCTACTGGAATTTAATTAAAAAAGGGAAGGAAAACAGTAATATCAACAGGAATGAGGATTTGAGAATGATTTCAAAACAAGTTCAAAGATTAGGGGTAGTAAAGTAGTTAATGCTAGAGCCACTGATCAGGGCCTCTTCTCTCTCTCTAAACTAATGACTCTGATTTTGCGGGGAAAATCCCCTTGAGGGCTATGCTAATACTCTCACAGGATATTATGAAATTCTCAGAATATCACTGATTTTTAAATGTAAATTTAAAGAATAAACCATGTCTTCACGAGAATTAAAAGAGACTTTATATGTGAAAGTCCCTACTGCAATGTCTGCCTTCTGGCAGGCATTCTACAAAAACATTTTTAATTTAGGAGGAGGGTCACTTTTGAATTAAAGCCTGGGAATCATTGTTTTTGATTTTAGAAGAAGAGCCTTAAACTTGAATATTGAATTAATATGTCTTTGGAAAAGAGAACTGAAGCTTTATTTAAGGCCCTTGACAATTGATATTTGCAGGAATCAGGACTATCTCATTATCTAAGTGATTAAAGTTTTTATAAAATAAAACTATTTCCATGGCTTAGTAAATGTGAAGTTTGTTATCAATAGAACTTGTTGATTTGGGAGCAAAAATTCTCTGAAAGAAGCAGTACACTGCTGATCCTTTCTTAGTCTCTGTCCATGTTCAACTTACTCTATAATCAAAAAATATGTGATCATATGCTGTTAGGAAGCTCCTATTCTTGCTGATTCTTTGAGAGAGGGAAACTCTAAGAGGTCAAACTTTAGCACAATTCTTCCCAGGCTATGATGTAAGCCCTTTATCCTGGCATACAATGTCCTTCTTGATCCAGCCCCTTCATCAGGCTCATCTTTGCTAATGGCTGGGGCTTCGCAGTCATACTGAAGTAACCACCTGTGGCTCTGGAAACTCCATCATCTCTCTTGAGCCTGTGTCCCTCTCTCTGAAGTGACTCTTACCACATCTCTTTTATCTGTTCTTTCGGAGTCAGCTCATGCATCTGTGAGCAGCCCTCCTTGACTCGTCCAGTTAGCAATCTCTTTTACAGCTATCATTTCATTTGATCCTCATAGCAATCAATGATTTAGGAAGGGCAACTGTTAGTCAAGAGCATTCCCAATGAATGAAGGAAAGGAGATAAGAGATGTGAATTGCTCAAGGCCATAAATAGTACAAATGATGGGATCATGACTGGTACCCAGACCTTCTAATACTTAGTCTAGTGTTTTATTACCATATCCCACACTGATTTTGGAAGGGAGAGTCCAGGATGTAATTTTACTTCTAGTTTTGGCTGCTGCAGTTGGCAAGGGAAATAAAACAAAACAATTTTTGCATGAGATTGAGGGATAATTCTTATAGAAAAATCATTTTATTTTATGAATAAACAGTTATTTGGAGTTTATGTAGCTGGGGTTTTAGAATGAGTATCTATCAACAATTTCCTTTATTAGTTTCTTCGCTCAGAGAGTTGCCTATATTAAAATCTAATCACACCTACCCAGATCAGAAGTCAGCAGAACTTGATTCCTAGAGGAACAGGTTGTAATGTTGCCTTTTCACCTCTGTCCTACCAAGGGTTTTGCTTTTGCAGTGATTGTTGCTACTGGGCAAAGCTTTATTAGATTATTGTCAATTTGCCATACGTGAGCAAAAGTTAGTTCTTTTTATTTAGTTATTTAAAGTTAGTTATTTTTATTTTTTAATGTTATGTTTTTCTTAATTCAATTTTGTTTATCTAGGTTGTTTTATTTTTCAAAACACTTCTTCACTTGGACACTTGTTTCATTGTCTTTTCTGAGGTAGTTTACATCTCCAGACTCTTCTCTCATCAACCTGTCTCTCCATGGTTGGAGACATGTTTTTCATGAACTTGTTTCAGATTCTCTTCAAAAATACGAAACAATATTTCTTTAGGTATGATCTCATTAGTTAATGCAGGGTAGAGAATAGAGACACTCCCTTCCTTACTCTTGATTTAATGCTGCCCTTACTGCTAATTTGGATTGTTTATGCACAAGAGCCTTAAGCTTCCCAGAATGCCCATGACACATTCTTTTCATGAGGGAAAGGATAGAGTTTATTGACAGGTGTTTGTCTCGGGATTGGAGACTGCAACAGAGGTCAGAGTCCTGGCAAGCAATTGTCAACAAAGAATTTAAGATGAAGTACTTAGATGTCCCCAGGAATAGACAGATTATTAGTAGGGATTCAAGGGCCAGTAATCCTGGAGATTCAGGCTGTGAGTCTAGTGCTGACGTTTGGGAAAGGAAGGTGACTAGAGCAGGAGCAAGCTGAAGAGGATCCTGGAGTATCAGAGTCAGGGGTGGCACTTAGAGGGGAGAGAGGGGCAGGCTGTATGCACTGGGGCCCATTGGGTTGGGGGCTTGGGAGTGAGGCCATTATCATGATTGGGACATGGACCAGTGGAAAGATAACTCAATGTTGGACTTGACTGCACTATATGGAATCTTGTGTTCCATTCTCCTAGAAATTTTCTTGCAAATAATTCTCTGTGAATGTAAGAAAAGATAATTAAAGTGGAACTCTAAACTCACTTCCTTTCTTCTCTCTTGAGAACAAAAGTATTTTTGGCCATTTTTTTCCCTTAGGAGAATATTCTGTCTTTGCTGATTTATATAAAGAAGCAATTATGAGAATTAGAATTTTATTTCATGCAGGAGAAGAAAGTATCACTTTGGTAAACCTGTGAACCCTGTAAGGGTGAAGAGAACTGATTTAAAGAAACTTCACCCTCTCAGTTGAAGAACAAATGAGATGCCTCTGAGGCAGTTTCCAAATTTCTGGCCATTGGCTTCAGGCTTTCCCCTCATATTTATGTAGGGATATCTTCTTGTTCTCATTGTAGGACACAGAACTCTCTAGTTTCCTAAAGTGTAGGTATGGAGTGCCCATGATACGGGATTTCCTTGGATAGGGACAGACTTGCACAAAAGACCCTGAGGCCTTATTTTTCCCTGAGCTCCATGCACTGTGATTCTCTGGTATTCTGGATGTACTTCTGGGGTCAACTCTGGTTGTTTCCTAATCTCATGTTACCCAATCCTAGTCAAATACTTTTTCCCACTAGCTGGTATTGCCAAGGTCAGTCATGCCTCATTCTTAAGATAGTGCCCATGATAATAGGAGCTGAATATGGCTAGAATCAATACCACCACGGCCAGTACCACCAGAATAACACATTAAAATAACTGGGAAGGAGTAGATTTGAGGAGAAAACAGAAAGAAGCTTGCTCTCTTTAAACAGGAACTGGAAATTTGCCACCTATTTCTAGAGCAGATTTACTGTCTGCCTAATCTTTCTCCCTCTTTTCTTTATTTCTCCCTTCCCTTCCCTTTTTCCTTCCTCCCTTCCTCTCTCTCTGTCGTTCTTTCAACTAAGATCTCCTCCTGGAATTGAAATATAGATTAAAGTAGCAGTCACAATTTCGAGAGGAATACATGATGTTTTTGTTTGTGTTCTTAAGTCATAAAAACAAATAAAACAAACAACAATAGCAACATAAAAAAGAACAACATAAACAAGTAAAAGAAAAAAGTAACCAAAGCCCCCAAACACTTGACTCATGAATTGTTTTTTCATGCTCTATATGAAGAACGAGGTGTTTCAGAATTAGAAACTCCACCCTTTGGGAGCTGAAACTCTTATTAGATTTGTCTTCAATTTCAAAGAATAGTAAGTGGAAAAAAAGGATTTATTAATATTGTGGATGATGGGTCATAAAAAGGACCTTCTATCATGAGGAAGAAGATAATTTTACCCCCCCCATATGTTTTAATACAATTTAAAATATCACATCAACCTTATCTTCAAATTGTTTTGACTTCCAGGCAAATATCCTTGCAGCTCAAACTTTTAAGATAGTCTCAAAAATAAATAACATTAAAGCTATTTAGCAATGCAAATAAGTTTTGACATTAGTGGAAACAGTTTCAGTGTGTTGATAAACTGTAACTTAATTAGCAAGCTGCTGTAACTCAATCACATTTAATGAAAAATAATGTCGATGTATATACAGTTCTTGTATATCAAATAAAAATGCACTGTGATCAGTTTCCTCATGACAGTATTGTAGCTATGTGAAATATATAGATAACATTCTGAAAAAGCTAAAATTATTGAAAATATTCTGACTGGGCATTTAAAGATGTTAATTCTGAACAGTGATGCTATCTCACTGAATTTTGAATATTTAAACTTCAGCTTCTCAGGTATTTACATGGTATGTGCTATTCCTCATCCAATTATTACTATAATTGTCGGGTAAAATCTGTCCATCATTTGATTCCCCACTTAGATGTCAGCTCCTTCAGGTGAACTTTCTTATTTTTGCTCCTTCCTTTGAACACCCAATTCCTTTTTTTATTATCTCTTTTAAAATACTTGACTCTTCCTGACTTCCTCAAATTGTAGAATTTGTCTTATTTGTTTTACTAGATAAACTCTTTGAAGATTACTATTTTTTCCTTCACTTTTGCATGTCTTCAATGAAGATATCATAGAAGTTAATTTAACAAATAAATTCCTCCTTATTTCACTTCCTGTTTTGTTTTCTTAATGAATATTGTTAATAGATGAAATTACTTCATTTTGCAGTGGTCGCTTCTTACTCATTTATCAGCTTTTACTCTCAACTGAAACGAAACCACACAAGGAGCAGGGACCTTACCTGTCGTGTTTGCTTCAGTATTCCCAGTGCTTAGCATAATAGCTGACATATAGTAGAAACTTGAGATGTTGTAAATAGATAATTGAATGTAGACATGTATAAATTATATAATAATGCAAATAAAAATTATAGAGGAAAGAATTATGACAGCCAATTATCTTTATTGATGTCATTTTTATGATAATTTTAAGGCCTTTCCCTTTTTCATTGTGTCATATATCACAAGCAGCATTTGCCAGATAAGAATGGAGTGCAGTGAGAATAAATAACTTGCTTAGAGTTACAAAGTATATAAATGAGAGAGATGAGATCAGAATTTACAGCTCTTGAATTCTGGTCTGTGAATCTTTCTCTTTGTCTTTAATTTGTGACAAATATACTGTGGAGTTAAGGAAGCATAAACTTCAGGGCCTCTCCTTTACACGTACCCCTTCCCAAGCCCAGGACCTAATTTTGTATTTGTAATTTTTAATTCTTCTTTTAAAGAGCATACCTCACCCTCAATTATATGAACCCCATGCCCCACAAAATCTATATCCATCTCTTGACCTCTCCAAACTCTAACTTTGCCCCAATTCTGCAGTATATCACTACTCCTGTGTTCTTTGAAATCTGGACTGTTGGTTTTTGCTTTTCTTGAGGTCTCTGATCTCCCTTATGTGTTGATACTCCACCAAAACTTTTTCTGTGTCAAAAATTCTAAAAAATACTACAAATAATCAAACTACAAAGTTCAAACACAGATTGCAATTTCATAATTTTCCCCGGCCTTTAGTTATAGGGATATTCTGAATTTCCTATGTTTTAAGACATATTCAAAGTCTGAATTTAGAGAGGATTTTATTTAATCTGAAGGTAGGTTTATTTTCTCCATTACAAGCCAGGTCCCCATGTATAATGAAAAGCATGTCTCAATTTTAATAAACACCTGAATAGACAAGGATCATTGTCACAAACATACAATTCCAACTACTTTTAAGAACCAAATACTGTCGCTCTGCAAGAATTTTTGGGAGCTAAAACATCAGATACCCTTAGTTAGCTTTTGATTCCCTTCCAGGTCTATGAATTGCATTTTTCAAAATTTTCAAAATTATTTTAAAAATTCACTGGAAACACAAAACTGTCTTTTCAGTCTACCATGTTCTCTGACTATCCCCCAGAACTTTTTGAATTTGGTTGTTTTTTAAATGCTGAAAAATTTAGTAAAGAAAAGCACCTTTTCTTTCCTCTTGTATTTTTTCAGCTTCTAAAAATAATGCACATTAAAGCAGCAGCTGCGAAGCATGAATAAAAACACAATAATAAATGAGTTGGAGCTCAAACAAAACATTTCAGGCCAATTCTTGCATCCCCTATGCCAGCCTTGGCAGAGTTTCTTTGTTGCTGGGTCAGCTGGTGGGAAGACTCCAGGGAAATAAAGAAATCCAACTGCTGGATATAGTTCTGTTCTTCTCTGCTCCTGCAGGTGTATAGCCAGTACTGGGGGCTTAGTAGGTGTTTGGCAAATGTCTGCTGAATTCATTGCCAGCACCAGGGCTCTAAAATGGTAGCAGTGAAAGAAAATGATAGTGATACCCACAATTTATTGTGTACCTACTGTGTGA
Organism: Cynopterus sphinx; assembly: GCA_030015415.1. Classification (NCBI taxonomy): domain Eukaryota; kingdom Metazoa; phylum Chordata; class Mammalia; order Chiroptera; family Pteropodidae; genus Cynopterus; species Cynopterus sphinx. Next base: position 75,577,919 of record CM057386.1, read on the forward strand.
TCAAGTGTATATGCCATGCTCTGTATGCACTCTATGGAAGGGTACTGGATATTTTGATTGAGCTATTATGTTATAGCTGTTTGGAGGCTATGGACACTTAAAGAAACAATCTATGATATTTTCAGCTTTTTTATTACCAGGTTATCAATAATCTATCTCTGAGCCACAGCCCATTTTCAACTCCCAACTCCAAGGCAGGGCTTAGGCAGGGGTGACGGTTAGGCATCTTCTCATTTGAAAGCACAGCGAAGAGAAGTTCATAAAATTAAACTTGCTAAACACAAAAATTCTTCTCATGCCATGAATAATCTGTAAAAGGCATCTACTCATTCTCTGTGAATTCACTTGTGTATCTCTTATAGTCTCAGATTTCTTCTGGAACATTCAATGGTCATACCCAATGAGTTTTAATGAGTAAGCAATGTGCCTACTTAATATTAAAAATTTTTGATTTCTAGTTGAAAAACTACAGCAGTGAATTTCAGTGTTCCTAGAGGGGCATATCAGAACACAGGTTTTAAAAAGAGTATTCAGAATGTAATATAATTTCTTTAAATTATTTATGCCTACAGCACCTGGTCTTCCTGTGTTGTCTCCCATCTAAGTACTAACCAGGCCCAATCCTGCTTAGCTTCTGAGATCAGACATTTGGCTTGTTTAGGGTGATAATGGCTCTACTGGGGTATAAACCCAGGACCTTCTGTATGTAAAGCAGGCATGCTAACTGCTACACTATGGAACCATGTCCATGTAATATAATTTTATCTTTCAAAAAAAAAATCATTAAAATGTCAACTACACAAAAATAGAGTAGAACAGAACAGAACAGAACAGAATAGAATAGAACAGAATAGAATGTAAAAGTCCGCCACAGTTAGTATGAAGCAAGAGACAGTGATTGATATACTTACTGCTTGGTGACCGAAAACAACAACAAAACAGTGACTTTCCAACATCAAAACAGTCGTCGTAAAAATTTTTACTTTAGTCTCTGCAAGCTGGATGTCACATACCTATCCTGTAGACTTTGCCCAAGGTCACATGGGTTTGTAAGCATCAGAGCCAAGTCTGCCTGATTTGCCCTTTCCAACTATATTTTCTGTGCCAAGCAGATGATCTGAAGTCAACTGACCAAGGCATTTGCAGCTAACTGTGGTCAGCTTCTGGTTTAAAGTGCTGGGTGTTTAACAGCGTTGACAAAGAGCGCCAGCTATGCTGGCTGGGGCATGAAGTAGACCGGGACAACATTCAGATCTTGCAAACTAAAGATGTCTTCAGCCCTTCCAATGGCTCTGGGGGTGATCCTGGTGTTTGGGGAACCCTTGCTACCTTAGCTAATATGTAATGGTTCTGTCTCCTCATAGAGTCAGCTAGTGTCACATAATGTCATCTATAAGGAAGGATAGATGAGAAGATGCCACACTTGTCAGAGCTATTTATAGTTTTGTAATGCTAAGGCAAAAACGGGCATTGTAGCTGTTGTCTTAGAAGAAAACCCATAGCAAGTGTAAGCTGTGAAATGATGTTGTCTGTTTGCCGAAAAAAGGAAAAATGATATTCATGGTACTTTCTCTCTGTTTTGACCAAAAATTACACTTACCAGAGTTCTGTTGAGGTTGTATGTAATATAAGAAGTGACACAGGTAATTGCTCTCCCTACTCAAAGATTCTTTTTGTTATTGTTTAATAAATAAATAAAACCCACTAGGGACTGTGGTCATTTGATCTATTTATGGTGAAATTTTCTTCTCAGTTGGAGAAGCTTAGGGACTTATACCTTTGTATTTTGAGATTATAGGAGCAAATAAACAGGTTTAGCTATTTCTGCTGTCAGAGGTAGAAAATATTTGGCAATGAAATACTATGCAATGATCATAGAAATTCCAGGGACCAGAATTATAAAATATTAGAATTGGAAAAAGAATTGGAGAGTAACTATTTTTTTTGAAATACATTAATTCATTCATATATTCATTCATTTAACAAATCCTTAGTGTTTACCTACTTTATACAAAACATTATTCTGGGTGCTGGGTCAGGTAAAAATCTCTTTCAACCCTTCTTTTATTTTACAGATGAACAGGCTGAGATCCAGAAAGGTCACATGCTTAAAATCACACAACTAATTAGGAGAATTATATTTGGAGCCTAGTTCTCCCACTTTCAGCTTTGAGATATTTTCATGATATTGTATTGCCCTAGTTCTAATAATATATATGAAGTCGATGTCCACATTGAATAAAATTTTATTTATATTTTATAGCAGACTTTTTGTTCATCGAACTAACGGAGCTCTTAGTGTGTGTGTGTATAAATATTCTTTCCTCTCTTTTCTTTCTATCAAAAATACTTTTTAGTGTCTACTCTGTAGATAGTGCCTGGAATATAGCAAGTACTCAGCAAACACATTTTGAATAAGTGAATAGAAATATAGAAATGACCAAGAGAGATACATTTCTTGTCTTTGTGCAGTTTGCATTCTAATGTGAGATGTTAAACATACATTTACTATAGAAACATACATTTTCTATCGTCCCACACCTAGAATTTGAGTTGGCCTTGTGACTTACTCCGATCTATAGATTGTGACTTATGTATGTTATAGGATTTTTGCTCCTCCTTTATAAGAGATTCTGTTTTTACCTTCTTAGAATACTCTTGTCACCTTGTGAAGAAGCCTAATTTAACTTACTTAAAGATGAAAGAACACATGGAGAGTCTTCCGCTTTTCCAGCTATCCTAGCTAAGCCTAGTCCCCAAGCTACCCAACAGCTGAATGGAGTGGCATGAAGAACCCCCACACAAACCCCAGAATCATAAAAAATTATAATCACTATTTTTTAAGCTACTATTTTTCCAGAAATAGATAATTGATGTAGGGAGAGACAATTATTAATTGAATATTCATGAAAATTTTAATTACAGATCCAAATAAGTACTATGGATAAAAGGAACATGGTACTATGAGAGTGTGAAAAAGAGAAATGAATTCTCTCTAGGGAATTAGGGAAGGTTTCTGTGAAGGGTAAATTTATGTAAGATCTGAAAGCTGAGTTAAAGTTAATAAAAATGGTGAGGGAAAATGTTTCAGAAAGAGGCAAAAGCATGTGCAAAGGCAATGTGGTATGGAAAAGTGTGATACATTCAAGATTGGAGAGAAGGTCAGTGCAGCTAGAGGGTTAAAGGTGAAGGAGAGAGATAGGCAGGCGTATATTTCATAGGACCTTGTAGTCTGTATTAATATTTTTGGCTTTTATCCTAGGAGCAATGGGAAAAGTTTTAGATGGGAGTAGGGGTTGAATGGAAGTGGTATTAACATGATTAGCTTTGTATATTAAAAAGTCAGTGCACTGGTCTTACATCTACTGATTATTATAGTGATTCAGGTGGGAGATTGTCTGAGGATGAGTCAGTGGAGATGGAGGGAAGTACACAAGGAAAGATCTGTTAGATTAGATGTGGCAGGCCAGGTACAGGGAAGGCTCAAGAATGATTTCTAGGTTTCTGGCTTGGGTTACTGAATGTATGGTAGTGCCATTCAATAGAAAATACTAGAAGAGGAACTGATTTTATATTGTATGGGAAGTGGCAGGGAGTAGAAGAGACCATGAAATCATTTTGAAATGTTCAGTTTGAGGAGACTTAGTTCTTTGAACATATCCACATGGAGAAGCCAAGCAAACATTTAAGTCTGGAACTCATAGGAGAGGTTGGGTGAATTATATACACTTCAGGACCATTTGATCATAGATAGAAACTGAAGTTGTCAGCATGATTGAGGTTGCTTCAGCAGAGAGGTTGAGTGAGAAGCAGAAAGGGCCTGAGCCTGAATTGTAGGGCGCTCTGACATTTAAATTAAATCTAAATTTATGCTTGGGTAGTGGAGGAATGTGTTGATAATGTTGTTTTCCCATCCTATCCACTGCCAGCCTTTCTCAGCCTTGCTCTGTGCTAGGAGAGGGGTATTTACCTCTCCTGACTGTGCTACCTGGGCTTTCTTGCCTCTGGCTTTCAGTTGGGCCAGCTAATGGGAAGCATTGGTAGGGATTTGGGAATAGGAAGAGAAAGAACTTAGGGGATTTATTTCCCATGCACTCTGTTTCCTCAACTCCTGGATGTGGTTCTGGCTGTGCTTCTTTATCACAACTCCTCTCAGGTATCTTACCTTCCAGGGAGCCAGGAGGTCTCTAGGCTTAGGTGTCAGCATTCCCTCTTCTTGCTCCTTTAAAAATAAGGGGCAGTAATAACTTTCCGATGACTGGTCCCTGAGTGTCTTACCTTAACGCAGCCATACTTTAAAGAATCTTTGGTTAACTATGTGTGTACCATGTGTTTTCTACCAGGACTCTGGCTATGAAATGGATAAAACTACAAAGGTTACAGAGAAGAAAGGAGTGAAGTGAGGGTATCTGGTATGATGGAAACCAGAAAAAGGGAGGACTTTATGAAGGAAGGGAGTGGTCATGGTATCAAATGATACTGAGAGTTAAAAGCAGTTAAAAGTTAAAAGAAAAGACTGAAGGAATTATCTGTGGTCTTTAGCCACTTAGAATTTGTCAGTTACCTTTGCAAGAGCTACTTTGGTGAAGTATTGGGAATGGATGTCTTAGAGGGGAACTATCAAAACCATTGTGATCGACACCTCGAGGCTTGGAGTACGATGATACAATGGTGATATTAACTCTTTAGATAGTTCTCTGTAAATATAGGAGCCACTTCTTTTAATATTTTCTCTGGCATTCTTATTTACTTTGGAAAATTAGACTTCTTTTCTGTATTTTTATTTGCCAGGTATGGAGTTGTTTATCACCTAGAAAAGTATAGAAACTGATCGGGTGAGAAGTGAGGAGAAAGAAGGCTTCCCCTCTTTGTCTCCTCTTCTTTTCTTGAAGGACTTCCCCAATACCCTTCTTAATTTAGGGGAATGTTTCCCAATGAAGCAGCAACCTTTCCCCCTCCCCTTGGGCTTTCTCAGGAGGCACCTTTACTCTTATCTGGGGAACTGTGCTTTTTAACTTAGCCTAAGGACAGGGTAAAGGGCAACGTGATCATTTGAAAACTTTAGCCAATTACTATTTTTAAAACATTATATCCATCTCCTTGATATTTCTCAAATGTCTAGTGATTGGTTATCCATTTATATTTATAAATGAAAGACTAAGTTTGATTATAGATTTGCTGGTGTGGGTTTTCCCAAGTAACTATTTTTTCTGAGGTCTCTCCCCTAAACGAAAAAATTGATTTGTCAGCTCTGGGTAGGTGGGCAAATGTGTCAGTAAAGGAAGTTTTCCTTTATAGTATATGGGAGCAGAGCAGTTAGTCAGGAAACCCCACCATTGCCAGACAAACAAACAAATAAATAAAGGCTTTACTCCATTGCTAAATGCTTTTATACATTTCACTCTTGGTTAGAGTTATCTTTATTTTCCATTTTTGGTACCAATTGTATATTTCCTCTGGCCCAAACACCCAAACTGTAGCCCTCAGTAATCGCCATCTTTTCTTGGAGAGCTGTTTTCACTGTTTTATCTGGGGGGCAAATACCGTACCCAGCCCAGTTATTCATAAGACAGTTTTGATGAGAATGGCTCTCATTTCTGAGGCACCTCTCTTTAGCATTTGTTGTTGTTGTCAAGTATCAATGGCCTATGCCATAGACAGCTAGTCATTTTTTCCTTTTTGACAATACAATACCCACGTTTTAGATGGACATATGGTCCCAACTTAGTATTGGCAATGTGGATAAATTATGGCCACTAAGATGGGAACAGATAGCTTCTGGGCCATGTCCAGTGAAAGAAATCGAGTTGCATTTCATGGATTCTTTCTTTTTAACTATTGGCTGAGAGATGCCCTAACTAGAGCAGCTTCATTGAATGCAGCATACCAAGGATTGCAGGTAACTCCAAGGATATAGGACCACGTACTCATAAATTACATGAGAGAAATAGTTTATACGTTATTTTAAACTACTGTATTTTTGATTATCTTGTCACCATGGCTTAGTTTGTATAATAATTGACATATGATTTAAATAAATATAGGTTCATTTCATAGACTGATATAATGGGGAAAGAAAATTTGGAATTAAAGGATCTCAGTTAATAACATGGTTATGCCACTCACTACAAAAAACTTGGGCAAATCACTTAATATTTTGAGTCCAGTTTTCTCTGGGCAAAATGGGTAATGTAATTCCACCACTTATTGTTTTTCACATATATTTATTACACACCTATTGTGCTGTATACTCTGGAGATGTAAAGGTAAGACTCAATCTTTGTCTTCAAAAGCCTCATACACTAAAGTATTTATCACATCTAACATATGCTAGGTGTTCAATAAAAATCTTAGTCATTCATAAAAGGTAATTTTGCTTATATAACCATTTGGCATAACTTTGGTGTTTCATGACCTGGTGTCTTGCATCTTTTTGACTTTTTGTCGTGTTTCAATGACAAAAATAGTGATAAAGAATCTATATTATGAAAAGAAAAATTGAGATTATCACTTGCTTTCTTGGACTTTGGACATCAGGTTATTCTATTTCTTTGGAACACTAACTTGATCCTAGAAATGAACTAAGAATATCTTTAGTGGTAAACTGTTATTTAGTCAAAAAATTTACTTTATTCATTATGATTCCTCAGTAGTCCTTTGCATAGTTCCTTCAGAATTCTGTACACAGGAGTAAAAATAATTGGAAACAGGACAAAGTCATGGCAGCAGACATTAAAGTGGAGTCAGAAGAACTATAAAAGCCACTCAACCACAGGAGCCAGCTTTACATTCCTCAGTACCTTCTTCATGTTGCAAACTGTGCATAGCAAAAATGATGCTTATAGCACATTGTCCAAATTATCAAGCTAGGATGAAATGAAGAGCAGGATTTTTTGTTTCGTTAGGCAGGGCATTAATAAGGCATTTAAACATGGATTTCTAGCAAGAATGATTCCATAATATCTTTCCAAGGAAGAAAGCTTCAGTTGGCTAGACACTCTGCTTCAGTGCAAAACCACTTTCCTCAATGGTTTTAGATCAGTGAGGCATTGCTGTTATATATATTGAGATAGAATCGGGTAATTGAGAAAAATCACAACTTTCTGACTTCTCTTTCAGATACTATAGTATCTGAATTTCTATCTTTTTATGATTCAGAAATGGTAATCAGTCAGCAAAAAGGCCCTGAGAGAACACTGAGAACCCTAGGTCTCTTTCTTGATAATTCTGAGACCCCCCCTTTTTTTTTTTTTTAGCAATATTTAGATTTATCAAGAAGAAGCTTATAGAAATTTTGCCCTTTCAATATGGAGATATTGAGGTCAAACTCGTACTGACATTATAACTTTTTTTTCTTTTATTTGGGAGCTTTTGTTAGGTTTTGATAACACTGGAAGTCTCAATAAACTCCCAAGTCCTACATTTTATACTTGGAGAAATTGGATAATTATTTCCAGAGTTCTAGAGATTTGTATTCATGAGCAAAAGCACATAGCTTGGGGAAATTAGATAGGTTGACAATGAATAGAAGATTTAAAATTTAATTATGGGTTATAAAGATATTCAAGAGGAAATGTGTGTTTCAGAGGCCATCAGACTCATTTGTTCAGAGAATGCACAACACTAATCTTATCCTCAAATCAACAGCAAGATAAAGACAATCAAATTCAAAAGACAGGTTGCTTCTGTCATGCAAGTTCAGGAATTTCATGTTGAAAATGGAAACAAGAATACAAGACTTAAAACTCCCAATGGCAGCAGGTTCATGACAAACACCTGGCATGCCTTAACGCTCTCTATGCATGTAAGTTGTTTTTATTTTGCCTTCCTTTTTGGCACTTTTTATCGTTTACAACTAGCATCTCCATTTAATTATTTTGGGTATTAATCACATCTCTCTCCTAGACTCTAAGTTTCCTAAAGGCAGATATTGTGTTTTATTTATCTTTTTACCCACAAACCAGGCTTTTTCAATAACAAATTCACAGACAAGCACTGAACAGATGAAATTTTTCTAGTCTTTAAGGAAATGAGAAAAATAAAGAAAAACATTTTTTCTTAAAGCCGAAGATATAGAATTTAAAAGATTAATTTATTTTGAGACTATTTTCTTTCTGTTTTTCTGTTGTTAAAAATCTCTTATTTTAAACATGAACGATGTTGAGATTAGATAGTTTTTGCTTTCAAATTTTTGTATTTACTTAGATAAAGTGGTGGCAATCTGTTGTCATTTTTATGTTAGTTAAAAAAAGGATTACTAGGTTTATAAAATTCAAAATGGTCTAGTATCGTGCCTCACTTGTAGTTGGCTCTTAATTAATGTCAGTTGATGCCTAGTCTTCTTGATTGTCATTTTACTTCTGTTGTCTACACTAGACTAGAGGTCGGGGTGAGAAATAAGGAAATGAAGCAAAAATAGACTACTTAAAAAGATTCAACACTTCTAATTAAAGAGTTGGTTGGAGAATTTGAGGGTGAGAAAAGAAAAAGAAACCCCAGTGGTTAAAAACCGTATTTTGGAATAACTTGTGTATTTTAATTTCATTCTAACCTTGCTCATTAGGAAAATTATGCATAGCAAAATTGCTTGATTTATTACTAACAGTATGTTTAAAAGTAGTGAATAAAAATATCACAGTGATCACCTTTCTTTGGTAAGAAAATTATATGTTTTTAATATATGCCAATATATTAAAAATGATTTTAACAACTTGATTAAACTAAAAATATATTTATAATTATATAAATAAAAAATAGCTTACAGAAGTTAGATATTAGAGGGATTTAGCCCTTTGAGAAATATAATGTGAAATTTCTGAGGTCTGTGATTATCATTTTCAAATTTAATTAAAACTAAAAACTGATCTAGTCATGAGACAATAAAAGTAATTATATAGCATTGTCTTTTTTGATCTTGTGTTAGTACAAAATGTTGTTTATGAAGTTTGTTTACACTGATGATAAATAGAATAAGAAAAAATTTAAGTTCCTCTCTCGAATTCTTCATCTGTCAAATACTTTTCCATTAAGATAAATTAAAATAAGTTTTGATTTATGTTTCTTAAAAGCTGAGAATGCACATTTTTTTCTTAAGAATTTATATTACCAAAAGTCATTGAATGGTCATAGCTACTTTTAAAAGGTTAATGTCATGGGGTAAGTTCTAATCATTTTCCAGGACACTATTTATTTCCATAGATCAGAGGTTAAAGAGTGATTATATAAAAATTAATGAAGATAAAATGTTGACTTTTCAAAGGTTGTCGGTCACTCAGTCAATCCAGACATATTTTTGAGTACCTCTTATGGATCAAGCACTGTTAAGCCATCTAGGCTTCAGAGGTGGTTAAGTTAGTAAAACAAAATCAAAAGCAAAAAAAACCTTACAGAAAAACGAGGGAGAAAATTTGAGATGCATTGAAATTGTCCTTGAGACTGTTTCTGTCTCCAGTTCTTACCTTTGAATGCTGACTGCACTTTCTATGTCAGTAACTGCCATATCTAACCCCAAAGTCAAGTCTTCCAACAAAAACATAAAGCTCATATTTGTTCTTTCACTCTCTACTTCTCTGTTTCTATCTCTTCCTTTTCCCCCCACTTTTATTCCCTTTCTTTTTTGCTTCTTTTTATTTTCCCCATGAGAATGCACAAAACCACTTCTTTTAGAATTATATTCTTACATTCATTCATTCATTCATTTATTTTTGCCAAGGGGCTGAACATAAACCTTGAAATGTATATGTTAGATAAATAGAAATAATAACAGTACGGATTTCCTTACATCAACCCAATGGTATGTGTTCTTGAGGTGTGAATCAAAATAAAACTTAATCTTCAATTCAACAAAAACTCCCAGGCCCACACCTTTGTAGCATAGGATTGAGCTGAAAACAGTAGTAGCCAGTTGTCACTGCCATGTAAACAAATTGCAGATTTCAGAGCACAGTTGCTTTCCTCTTTAAAACAATTTGAAACAAATGGAAAGGAAAGATTAAAAAAGATACTATTTTGAATCATTGTTTCAGGCTGAAAAAACAATCAGATATCTTCAAAGCACTTAGAATTTTGATAAATAACTTAACAATTAAAACTATATCCGTCAATATCTAATTTTCCCAAACTTTGTGAAAAAATAAAAATTTTCTGTCTTTTAGATGATAAATTATCATCGTATCCTGTTTACTTGCATCATAAAACCATAATAGGCTTACTATTTCTTACTATTTCTTGTTTATTTTTTATGATTGTCTTTTCTCCTTGAGAACTGTCATTATTATTATTATTTTTTTTTTACTGAAGATTAACTATGCTAGGGTTTTACTGTTTATAGTGTAAATGCTATGTCAAGCCCTGACTCAAGATATTTTTGGTTAGATGCTTAATTTCTTCTTGAGTTAATGTTGCTGCTTTTTTTTTAATGTCCTGATATCTATGATCAAAAGTAAACTATTTCCTTGTGTAGGGCAAAATGTTAACTTTCATTTAGGACATTTTATGATAATATTTTATTTGTGTCAATGATATTTGATATTGTTCACTGCTAAAAATTATTTTCTTTTAGAGATAATGTAGCATCAAAAGTAGAGTCTGCAAAAATCAGAAAATCTTCCCATTTAGCATCATTTTGGTATGGTCCCTTAAATATTGGCAATAGAGTAAGAGCCACAACCACAGGTAAAATCAGGTATCATATTGGTAGATATGATGAAATTCTTTATGTAATTTTTAAAAAACTTGGTAAAATGTATTTTACATTTTACATAATAATTTTAGAAACTATAAAAATTTTAAACAAATTATTTCTCATTTAGGGTTGGCTTCCTAGTGAAAGATTAACAATTTATTCTTTATGTGAAAAAATAAGAAAATATAATCAAGTAATTACATTGTGCTGCTAGCTTGATATTTCTTTTGCATCTTTCAAATAAAATTTCAAACGTGATAAATTAATTTTTATAATCTTAATCTTGTTTTCTTTAAGTGATAAAAAGTCTTCTCAAAATCTATAATAGTACAGATATTGACCTTTTTACCAGAGAACTGGGGAGTAAAGTGAGGGTAGTTTTGAATGTTTTTTACTGATTTGTACTCAGTTTATGGTTCTTTTTCAGAAAGTGCTGGAATAGTGAAATCAGTGGTAAACTTCTAAAGGCTACTAAACTTTTCTTAGCACTTGGAACTTCCTCCTTTGTCAGCACCTCATCTGACTGTAAAAGTGGAATTTACTAATAGAGTAGCCTCCATACAATAGCCTTTATTTAATTTTTATTATCTTAATTATATTTTTATGTGAAACTGGCTCAAAACTTCTTCTGAACAAAAAGGCCATTTCAACTCTTAACAAGAGATTTTCAAATATATTTTGGTGCTTTGGTGTTTGTGAATCAGTGAGTTAATTTTGGTAAATTGTCACAGAGGTGTCAGTGACTCTAAGGTCCCTAATAAACCTGCCTCATATTATTCTATAACTCATTAATGTGAAATAGAAGTAAGTAGGCCTTATTCTACTCTTGGCTATGTAGCTGTTAAATACTAGACTACAAAATCATACGTTCTCCAATGTCTCATTGTTCATACCACAGAGTAATTATATTTTCTTTTTAAAAAATAATTTGTTTTGGTCTATCATCATATCAATGGATGGAGATTGTTTCATCCATCTCTATGTATAATAATAAGGCAGACCATGCAGAATGGGGGCATAGAGCCCATGCACTGGTGGGAAATCTTTGCCTTGCCCTCCAACGACTAGTAATAGAGAGAAGAACAACAGTGACAGTCACATTGCTATGAGACCGAAGATGCCACCCCCTCGAACTTACATTAACTATCACCGTGGTTTTCTCAGAGTTGGTTAAGTCATCTCTCAATCACCATAAACTTAGGATATCTTGTCTGCTCTGGCAGAAAACAAACAATGTGGCCTCTAGTTGCTTTGTTTTCCTCTCCTTTTGTTTTAAAAGAGAAGCAGCTCATTTAGGGAATGGAAATTTCCCAGACCTCCATACAGCAACTAGATGCAATAGAGAGCAATGCAAGAATGCAAAATTCATTTTATTAGTTCTAGACCTGGTTGGGCATTGGTATGGAATGATATGAAAAAAACCTCTTTAAATTATTGTGAATGATGAATATTAAGGATATTCATACATCGATCATTTTTGAGACAGATAGTTGGTTTGTTGATTATCCAATAACTAAGCTAACTCTCACTGTGTACTTACCATGTACCAGTGCATATAATATTCATCCTCACAATAATCAGTGAGATAGAGCTTTATTATCCTTAAAGTCCAGATGAAAAATAGACTGAGGAATTACAGAAGTGTCTAAAGTGATGTGTTTCATAAGCTCTGGCATTCAAGTCCAGGTTGCCCCACTCCAGAGTCCACACAGTAGACTAGAACGGATACATCAGTTTAGTTAGTCACAGACTTAAATGGGTGTGGTCAGCTGATCTCTAGGTGTCTGCTTCTGACCAGGGCTAATATCATCTATGACTTTGGGCCTGTTTCCAAGGACTACTTTTTTTCAAGTCCAGAGGTCTGCATTGTCTCTGATTGCACACAAAGTTTATCCGGATTGCTCTTTCCACTTCTATGCTTCTTGGAGTAAACATCCATATTCAGGGTTGTTTATCAGTTGTTCTATATAAAATATTCGCAGTATTAGGAGGTTAAAAAAAGAACATGAATTAGACAGAAGAAGGATGTTTTAAGGCAGAAAGCGTTGTCTTTTGTCTTTAAACCCAGGATGAGTCCTGGGGAATAATGCAGGCTAGGCAGGGAGTAGCCCATGGGAACCAGGGCCTGATATTTAGAAAGACCTGTGATTTCCCAGTGGCTGAAAATATTTTAATTAGAAGGCAGATTCAATGCAAATGGCCTGCAGAACCCAGCTGTGCCTGAACAGTTTTGATAGATGCTTGAGTTGTCAGTTAATGCTCTGTTGTATGTGCAAACAATTAGCTTTATTTGTTATTCCTTTGAACAGCTTACATTGCTGGAAATTGTAGTGTTCTATTGTCTTCATTTGTTCTTAACCATATTTTGATTCTATTGGTTATAAAAGCCAATGAAATGTGCTATTATGTTATTTTTGATTCAGATTTAATATATCCACATGATTTGGCCTGTTATGTTTTTGTTTGTAGACTGCAGGTTAGGTTCCTCAGATGATTAACTTTCCTATAGGAAATCCAAGACATTTTCATCTGGAAAACATGCTAATGAGTACAGAAAATCATTGGAAATGTCCATATTTGTTGTCAGAATAGGAATGAATAACAATTGATGCTTTTACCATGAAGTTACTGTAGTATTAATTATAATTTCTTCAGGAAACAGAAGTGTTCCCTAAAGCAAATGGCTACTTTGATTCAATATATTTTGCTGTTTTTCTTAAATGGAAGCAGAAGGAACAGCAGTGGCTGTGCAGAGCAAGCAGAGCGGTTAGGCACAGTCACTTGCAGCCAGATGGCCTAGGTTTAAATCCCAGATCTGCTATGTATTACTGTGTGATCCTGAGCAAGCTTTTAACCTTGATGCTCTCAGCTTCTTCACCTGTAAAATGAGGGCAATAAATGTAATACCTCTTAGGGCAGTAACAATTCTTAAATTAGGTAATAAACAAGCAGCGCTCTTAAAAGAATGCCCAGGATATTGTGTGCACACAATACCTTTCAGGCAAACAGAGAAACTGGGTACAAGAACTCGATTCTTTTGTGTGCCACCAAACCAGAATAACTCTAGGTGGATGAGTACACTAGAAAATAAGAATAATAAATTTGAGACATCTCCCTGTGATAACATGAACTATAATAGATAACCGTTCAGCCAACTTTCTGTTATCTGCAGAAAGTTCAGCAACTACTCAATTAGCAAGTAATTTTTAATTCCTGTTTATTTCTTCTCTAGGCCACTGGTAAAGCCAATCATGTACATTTAGTAAAACAAAAACAAAAACAAACAAACAAACAAAACTCCACCTGAACAGAATTATACATTTACTGGTTCTCAATACTGCCTATGCAACTTTAAAGCCAAGTTTTAGAGAATTGAGTGATTTTAAATTTTGTCCAGGGTTAGGAATCAGTGCAACACAAGGTTAAACCTATATAAGTGTGGATTATTGCCAGGCTCAGTTCATGGGTAAAAACAACTGAAGGCTTTAGGTTAAGGGCTTCTCATAAGCTATCCTTTTAGACAGTTTTCCCTGAATTTGGTACAGGTATTATTATTAGCAGGTGAACAAGATTTTATTTTTATTTTTCATAATTTCACTTTTTTTCTTGTGTATTAAAAATACCATTAGCTTTACAGACATGATTTAAAAATTTCTCCGATTACAGTTGATATCCAATATTATTTTATATTATTTTTGGGTGTACAGCATAGTGGCTAGACATTCATACAATTTATGAAACGATTCCCCCAACCAGTTCAGATCTGACCTGGCACCACACACTGTCACCACAATACCATTGACCATATTCCCCATGCTATACCCTACATCCCCATGGCTATTTTGTAACTTCCAATATGTACTTCTTAATTCCTTCACCCTTTCTACCCAGTTTCCCAACTCCCCCTCCTCCCTGCCAATCTGACAATCACCAGTTTGTTCTCTGTACCATGAGCCTATTTTCTTTTCATTTGTTTATTTTGTTCCTTAGATTCCACATGCAAGTGAAATCATATGGTGTTTGTCTTTATCTAGCTTATTTCACTTAGCATAAAGCCTCTAGGACTACCCATGTTGGTGTAAATGGTAAGATTTTATTTTTTCATGGTTGAGTAATTTTCATTGTATATATGTATCACAACTTCTTTATTCAGTCGCCTATTGATGGGTACTTAAGCAGCTTCCGTATCTTGGCTATTGTATACAGCGCTGCAATGAACATAAGGATGCATATATATTTACGAATTAGGTTTTTTTTTTTTGATAAATACTCAGAACTGGAATTGCTGAATCATAGGTCGAACTATTTTCAGTTTTTTGAGGAAATTTCCAACTCCCACTAACAGTGTACAAGGAGTCCCTTTTTTCTACATCCTCACCATCATTTGCTGTTTTTTGACTTATTGATGATGGCTATTCTGACAGGTTGAAGTGATATCTCATTATAATTTTCATTTGCATTTCTCTGATGATTAGTGATGTTGAACATTTTTTTTTATATGTCTATTGACCATCTGTATGTCTTCTTTGGAGAAATGCCTATCAAGGTCCTCTGCCCGTTTTTTAATTGGTTTGTTTGTTGGTGTTGAGTTGTATGAATTCTTCATAAATTTTGGATATTAACCTCCTATTAGATGTATCATTGGTGAATATTTTCTCTAATTCACAAAGTTCTTTCCTTTGCTGTGCCAAAACTTTTTATTTTGGTAGAGTCCCATTTGTTTATATTTCTTTTGTTTCCCTTGCCTGAGGAGAGTTATCAGAAAAGAAAAACATTAAGAGCAATGTCAGAGAACTTGCTGCCTGTGTTTTCTTTTAGGAGTTTTATCATTTTGTGTCTTACATTTAAGTCTTTAGTCCATTTTGTGTTTATTCTTGTATATGGTGTAGGAAGGTGGTTCAGTTTCCCTTTTTTTGCATGTATCTTTCTAGTTTACCCAGCAGACTGTCTTTACCCCCACTTATAGTCTTGCCTCCTTTGTCAAGTTAAATGACCATGTAGGCATGGATTTATTTCTGGGCTCTCTATTCTGTTCCATTGATCTTTGTGTCTGTTTTTATGCCAGCACCATGCTGTTTTGATTATTATAGCTTTGTAGTATAATTTGACATCAGGTAGTGTGATACTTCCAGCTTTGTTCTTTCTCAAAATTGCCATGGCTATTCGGGATCTTTTACAGTTCCATATAAATTTTAGGATTTTTTTTGGTTCTAGTTCAGTGAAAAATTATATTTTGATAGGGATTGCGTTGAATCTGTAAATTGCTTAGGGTAGTATAGACATTTTACTGATGATAATTCTTCCTATTCATGAACACACTATATATTTCTATTTTTTAAATTTATTTATTTTAATTCGTTTCAAATATATAGTACATTAGGTAGACATATATATAGTTTGTAAAATGATCCCCCCAATTGCTTCCTCCCTCCTCTGACCCTCCATCTGGTGAACGTATTAATACTAACTGCATTCCTTATGCTGTGCTCCCCATCCCAGTGACCATCCCTCAGCTACTAATTTGTACTTCTTTAACCTTTCACTCCATTCTCCCAGCCCCCCAAACTCCCCTCCCCTCTGTCTGTCACCAAATTGTCCACTATATTTGTGAGTCTTTTTTTTTGATTAGTTGTTCTTTTTATTCCTTAGATTCCACATATAAGTGAAATCATATAGTGTTTGTCTTTCTCTGTCTGACTTAAATACCGCTTAGGTTCATCAAAGCAATATCTTTTTCCATCCCCTTCCTTTTAGTCTGTGTGTGTCTTTTAATCTGAAGTGAGTCTCTTATAGGCAACATGTAGGGATCTTGTTTTCCTCTCCATATATCCACTCTATCTTTTAGTTGGAGCACTTCATTCTTTTCCATTTGGGAAACTTATTGATAGGAATGTAGTTGTTACCATTCTTTATTCCTGTTTTTGATATACGTTTTTTTCTTCTTAAAGAAGTTTCTTCAACATTTCCTGTAATACTGGCTTGGTGGTGATAAATTTCTATTCTGGGTCCTCATCCTATTGAATATTTTTTGCCAAGCCCTTCTGTCCTTCATAGTTTCTTTTGAGAAATCAGCTGCCAGTCTTATAAGTAAGTATCTGTTTTCCTCTTGCTGCTTTTAACATTATTTTTTTGTATTTAACCTTTGGTATTTTAATTATGATGTGTCTTGGTGTGGGCCTCTTTGGATCCCTGAGTTTTGGAATTCTCTGAGTTTCCTGGGGTTTTATGTTAATTTCCTTCAACAAGTTAGGGAAGTTTTTCATCATTATTTCTTCAAATAGCTGTTCAGCATCTTGATTTTCTTCAGTTATGCCAATCAGACAGATATTTGGACCCTTACTAGTATCCCATATGCTCCTTAAATTAGTTTTAGAGTCTTAGCATCTCATCTCCTGCCTCTCTAATTGTGTGTCCATGGCTTTTCCATCCTCTAGATAGGACATTTGATCCCCTTTTTTATTTACTCTGTTTATTCCTATGTTTATTCCATTTAATATACTTTGGCTTCCCTTTTATAATTTCCATTTCCATTTTTATGTTTTTATCTTTTTGTTGAAGTTCTTATCTACACTTCCCAAAATTTCATTGAGCATCTTTATAACCAGTGTTTTGAACTCTGCATCTGTTAGATTACTTGACTCCATTATATCTGGATCTCTGTTCTGTTCTCCCATAAGGTTTCTGCTTCTTTGTCTTCTCATTTTGACTGTCTTTATGTGTCTGTTTCTATGTACTAATCAAGCTCTTAAGTCTCCCAGTCTTATTAGTGTGGATTTGTGAAGTAGGTGTCTGTTCAGTGGCACAGTCCTGAGAGGGGTTCAGCTGCAGGCCAAATTTGGCCCAAGCCTCTGCCCCTCCAGAGCCACCTGTTAAGATTCAGCAAGCAATCCACAGATGCTGTGCTTATAGTTTCCTCAAAAGGCCATACCAGAAAGAGAGGCCAGCTGCCTCTGGTGTGAGTCTAGATATTGTCAGCAAGAAGCACCTTACTTGCTGAGGATAAACCTGGATGTCGCTTGGGTGGGGTCGCAAGATGAGGTAGGTGGGATTTCAGGGAGTCCTCTGTGCAGAGACCTCTGTTTTCCAGTTTGATGATGTCAAGGCTATGGCGGTGCTGTGAACAGCACACTGGTAGTGGGTGGGCTGGACACAATGGATACCTTCGGCACGTCTATACAGAGTTAGTCTCACACTGGGCCTTGCTCCAACAATGTCTCCCTGTAAGTCCCTGGTTCCCCCTGCACGAAGCCGAATTAGCATGTGACATCTATTCCCATTTTTTTGAGAGTGTTTATCATAAATGGATAATGAATTTTGTCAAATACTTTCTCTGCAACATTGATATGATCATATAATTTTTATCTTTCAATTTTTTAATATGGTGTATCACTTAATTAATTTGCAAATACTGAAACAACCTCCTTGCATTCTGGTAATAAATCCAACTTGATCACGGTTTATGATTTTTATAATGTATTGCTGAATTTGGTTTGCTAATATTTTGTTAAGGATTTTTGCATCTATGTTCATCAAGCATAATGGCCTATGATTTTTCTATTTTTGTAATGTCTTTATCTGGTTTTGGAATCAGGGTAATGGTGGCCAGGTAGAATTTTCATAGGAGGCTTCCCATCTCTTGAATTTTTTGGAGTAGTTTGAAAAGGATAGGTGTTAATTCTTTGGATGTTTGATAAAATTTACCTGTGAAGCCATATGGTCTAGAATTTTTTTGTGTTAGGAGTTTTTTGATTACTGATTCTATTTTATTAGCAGTACTCAGTTCAGATTTTTTTGTTTCTTCTTGACTCTATCTTGGAAGATTGTATGTTTTTAGGAATGTATCCATATCTTCCAGATTATCTAACTTGTTGGCATGTAATTGCTCATAGTATTGTCTTATAAGTCTTTGTATTTCTGTAGAGTCAGTTGTTATTTCTCCTCTTTTATTTCTGATTTTATTTCTTTGGATATTCGTTCTTTTTAACTTGATTAGTCTGGTTAAAGGTTTATAAATATTGTTTATCTTTTTAAAGAACCAGGTCATGGTTTCGCTGATCTTTTATATTATTTTTTTGGATTCTATTTCATTTATTTCCAGTCAGATTTTTATTATTTTCTTCCTTCTACTCACTTGGGGCTTTGTTGGCTCTTCTTTTTCTAGTTCGTTTAGGTTTAAGGTTAGATTGTTTGAGATTTTCCTTGTTTCTTGAGGTAGGCCTGTATTGCTATGAATTTCCCTCTTAGGACTGCTTTTGCTATGTCCAATAGATTTTGAGTCATTGTGTTTTTATTTTAATTTATCTTTAGGCATTTTTTGATTTTTTCCTTAATCTCATTGTTAACCCATTCATTGTTTAGTAGAATGTTATTTAGCCTCCATGTGTTTGTGTATTTTTCAGTTTTTTTCTGGTAATTGATTTCTAGTTTCATACCATTGTGGTCAGAGAAGATGCTTGATATGATTTAAATCTTCTCAGTAAATTTACTGAAACTTATTTTGTGACCTAACATGTGGTCTATCTTGGAAAATGTTTCATGTGCACTTGAGAGAAATATATTCTGCTGCTTTGGGGTGAAATGCTCTAAAAATATCAATTAAATCCTTCTTGTCTAGTGAATCATTTAAGATTTCTGTTTCCTTATTAATTTTCTGTCTGGGAGGCTTGTCAACTGGTGCCAATGGGTGTTAAAGACTTCTACTATGACTGTATTACTGTTGATCTATCTCTTTATGTATGTTAATATTTGCTTTATAAATTTAGCTTCTATTTTGGGTGCATAAATGCTTATGAGGATTATACTCTCTTGTTGAATTGATTCCCTTTATGCAATATCCTTCTTTGTCTCTTATTATAGACTTTGTTTTAAAATCTGTTTTGTCTGATATAAGTATTACAACTCAGCTTTTTTTTTTCATTTCCATTTGCATGACACATCTTTTTTCATCCCTTTACTTTCAGTCTGTTTAAGTGGGTCTCTTGTAGACAGCATATGTGTTGTTTTCTTATCTATTTGGCCATGCTATGTCTTTTGATTGAAGAATTGAAACTATTTACATTTAAAGTGATAATTAATAGGTACATAGTTATTGCTATTTTATTATTTATATTTATGTTATTTTTTCTTCTCCTTTTTCTTCTTGAAGATGTCACTTCAACATTTCTTGTAATACTGACTTGGTGGTAGTGAATTCCTTTAGGTTTTTCCTGTCGGGAAGATTTTATCTCACCTTCCATTCTCAGTGAGAGTCTTGTTGAGTAGAGTAGTCTTGGTTGTAAGTCCTTGTTTTTCATCACCTTGGCTATTTCATGCCAGTTCCTTATGGCCTGCAAAGTTTCTGTCAAAAAATGACCTGACATTCTTATGGGAGTACCCTTGTAGGTAACTAGCTGTTTTTCTCTTGCTGTTTTTAGGATTCTTTTTGTCTTTAACCTTTACTACTTTAATTATGATGTGTCTTGGTGTGGGTCTGTTTGGGTTCACCTTGTTTGGGACTCTCTGCTCTTCCTGGACTTGCATGTCGATTTTCTCCACTATGTTAGAGAAGTTTTCAGTTATTACTTCTTCAAATATTATTTCTTATTAATCCCTTTCTTTCTCTTCTCTCCTTCTTGTACTCCTATGATGTGAATGTTATGTTTGATATCCCAGAGGTTCCTTAAATCATCTTATTATTAAAACATTTTTTTTTCTTTTTGCTGTTCCAATTGGATATTTTCTGCTACTCTGTCTTCCAAATCACTGATTGGTTCCTCCACTTCATGCAACCTACTGTTGATTCATTCTAGTGTATTTTTCATTTCAGTTATTATATTCTTAATTTCTGTCTGGCTATTTTTTATGGTTTCTATGTCCTTTTTTATGTTTTCTACCTCTTCGTTGAAATTCCTACTAGCTTCATCTACTCTTCCCCTAGTTCCTTGAGCATCTTTATAACTAGCGTTTTGAACTCTATATCTGTTAGGTTGCTTGGCTCCATATGTCCTTATAAGAAGTAGAGAAAAATCAGAGACAGACACACAGAGAGACTTTATGTGATAGTGGAGGCAGCGATTGAAAAGATGAGTCTACAAGCCAAGGATTACCAGCAAACACCAGAAGTTAGGAAAAAGTGAGGCAGGGTCCTTCAGAGGGAGCATGGCCTTCTGACAGCTTTCTGACTTCTAGGCTTCAGAATTATAAGAGAATAAATTTCTGTTGTTTTAAGCCAAAACTTGTGGTACTTTGTTAAGACAGCCCTAGGAAACTATTACAGGGACATGGCAAATAATGTATTGGGACTGTGAATGACTGGGATTGAGGAAACACTGCCTTAAGATAAAGCTCAACAGTTTCAGTTAATTCTCTTGCCATTCTCCCTTTTGCAAGTTATGCTTCAGCCACACTGAACTCTGTTTCTGAGTTTTTCTTACTTTAAGTAGGCGACTGGTGGCATTTCCTCTCTTTTTATTACTGACCAGCTCTTTTCATCTGTCTAACTCCTCCTTACCCTGCAGATCTCAACTAAATTATCATTTTCTTCCTATAAGTCTTTCCCAAAGCCTAGACTAGGTGATTTCTTATGTTTTATGTGTCTAGAGCTTTCTGTAGTGCTCCTTTTATTATATTCATTGCCTTTTATTGTTGATAGTTGCTGAATTGTCTACTTTCTTGCCTGACATATCTCATTTTGGTCACCACTATTTTTCTAATACCTAATATAGTGTCTGGTATATAGGAAATACTCAATAAATATGTCAAGTAAATACTTAATATTTCATATAAATCCTGGAAAAAGATATATTTACCATTGCTTCAAGTGTGTTATTTATCTATATGCTTTTAATATATGGCCAAATCTGACATTGATATATCATTGCCATACTCTTTACTACTTGCTATCTTTTTAGGTAGCTTGAGGGGATGAAAAGAAAACTGAACTAAGAGTCAGACAATATGATTTCTCTTCTTGGTTTTGCCACAAATTAGCTGTGTGATATTAAGCAAATTTCATACCATGTATCTCTGGTTCTCAGTTTACTAACTGAAGGAGATGGACTAGTGATTATGAAAATATTTTTGAGATCTGAAACCATGTTTCAAGGTGGAGCCTTATACTTGCCTTAATATTCCAAGAACCATTTTAATTAGAAAAACATCATTGTGAACATGAAAAATTGGTGCTAATTCTGGTGTGCCTCCTGGCCTGCAGAGATTGGAAAGCCAGGAGTTATATTACATAGGCTCCCTTGCAGCTATTGTAGTGAATATGATTTGGGTTTGGTCATTTAGATGAGATTTGGAAGGCAGAAGTGAGATTGAAGTTCCATCTCTGATGCTTTCAGTATTTCTACCACCAACTCCAGTTGTGAAGGGTTTTTTTTTTTTTTTTTGGTCTTTTTCTAAGATAATGTTAGCAGATATCCCCAGTGTCCAGCCACCAGCTGTATGGGTGTCAAAATGACATCATTGTGTATATATAGATCACAGTAGGCACAGCTAATTCAGGAACTGGGCAGCAGTAGCAGTAGCTGTTTTGATGACAAAACATGGCACTTGGGATGTGGTTTCAGAGCCAGAGGTTTCCTGACTGTAGAAGGGGCAGCAGGTTCTTGTTGGACTTGTTCTGTGGTGCAGCTTTGGGAGGGTTGGATGTTCAATCTAAAATCTGTTTCTTCAGCCTTTTCAGAGATGTGTAAACTATTTAATGCTCAGTTCTTAATTTCTTCTTACTTAAACTGACTTACGTGGATTTTATTTTTTGCAACTGAATTCCATATGATACAAACATGAACTTTTATGGAACTCAATCAAGAATGAAGTAATTTCAACAAGGCTTTATAATTTAGTAGGATCATTTTCCTTTCACTGCAATTTTACCATTAAATTCAGGAAAGAGACTTTGCCTGTAAATGGTTCACATTATGACTCCCATCCAAGCACTAACTAGGCCTGACTGTGCTTAGCTTTCGAGATCAGACGAGATTGGGCACATTCAGGGTGGTATGGCCGAAGACATGGTTCGTGTTAAAGTCATTATGAAATAATTCCATTATCTAGCTCCTGAGATTGTTTTGCCTGATCACCATGGCACTGAGACACTCAGACAAAGCTATCTCATTCCTTTTGTTCTGCTTATATTATAGCTTGCTTGATAGATTCAAATATGAATAAATCAAGGTCTGTTACCTGTACTGAGAGAGACCTTGGGGAATTCTACCTTTAAAAATTATAAAGTAAGCAAAAAGCCATTTTTATTTTCTTCCTCTGCTGAGGAAGCCAAGGCTATCAACCCACTCTGAAGCATTCCTATCTATAGCACACACTATTACTATGTGGGTACTGGCCCCCCAAATACTGACTGGCTCAGCTTGAGGGTTTAATTTACATGTAAAATGTCCAAATTCTGCATTTGAGTCAACTGTGAGTGATTTCTCAGGTAAATCATATCATTGTATTTTGAAGGAGTCCAGGAGGTCAGGAGCAAAGCTCTTTGAAAATGCAGAGAACATGTTATTCTTCTCATTGACAATATGTTTCTGGTGAAAAATTAGATGCCATAAAAGTCCTCCTGACCCAGCTAATGTCTCTGCGGCTGTGTTTTTGTTTGTTTGTTTTTTCCCTGGTTCTGGGACAAAAACCTTAATAAGCTTATGTTCACATCTTTACTCAATGTGAGTATGTGATTAGATCACCGCATTTTGCAAATATTCTGTATATTAGGCCTGAGTGTTTCCTGATAAACATGGGTGCTGCATATGGGGAGAAACTATGTTTAGAGTATCTGGCTATTCTCATATAGTGATTTATATGTAATGATATTTGTTCTCTGGACAAAAAAAAAAATTCAGAAATAAAAGAACATTTCTACGGTGTCTGGATGAAGAGACAAGTTGATATTTTTTTTTGTTTTGTTGCCACTTGACAAATAATTGGTTTATTCAGAGTCCAGCTATTGTACAATATACTGTGTAACTGCATTTTGGCCAGTGACTTTGGTTGTATGATTTTTCCTACTTTACTGAAGAGGAAGATGAGATAAAGATGTTAGAAGAAGTTGCTAAGGTCACATAACTGACAAGCAAATCTTCTGACTCTGACCTAGGGTTCTTTCTGCTACTGCCTGAGATTTTCACACCACATTTTACAGAGATGCCTCCAGCTATCATGTGAGGCTGTGGGTTGTGTGGTGATGGTAATGAAGAGAGAGAGTGTGTTTGAAGGGAGTTTTGAGCTGATGAGTTCACCACCACATTTAGATCAGAGCCTTTATTCATTCTAGGTACAAGGATTCCACAGAGATTTTAGTTAAAAAGAGATTTCAGATCCCCAAATGTCTGGGCTATAAAAACTTTCTTGACATTTCTGTTCTATCTTTCCTTGTTTTTTCTCTCCTTTTGCCAAACTTTTCTAATTTCTCCTTCCTTTATGGAAAAAGAAAAAAGAGAAAAAGGAAAGGAGTCCCTGTTATATATGGATGGCCACAGGCATGTGGGTATGAGTCCAGTTCAATAAACATTCTTAGATTACTTGTTCCTTCAATTCTTCTATTTGGTAAATATTGGCAGAGTATGTGCTTTGTGCTGGGGACACAAATGTCAGTAACACATGGTGCCTGTCCTCATAATTTTATTTATGAGTTTGGGATGGGAGTGAGGAGAAAAACTTTGAGACCAAGTGGCTGTAAGAATTTTAATTTGAAAACTTTTGTTGGTTATACTAACCTCATGGTGACATGGACTAGGTAAATTTGGCTTTTGTTGACTTTTCGTTTCTGTGTCAGCAGCTCCATCTCTCACATGGGTGAGGCTGAAGGACATTCTCTTTCTTTAGGAAAGAGCTCAAGGGAAAACCAGAAAAGCCAGGAAGAGTATATTACCTTTTAATTCTCACCTGAATGTTGCCAAGAGGACAGAGTTGGAGCTGCAAGTTGAATGCAAGATTCCATTTTAAGTGTTCACTAGCCCAACAAGCCTTCTTTTGCAACCTGAATTGAATGCACACATTTTTTCATTTTTTAGGCAGAAAAATTTGTATAGGAGCACTTAGAAACTTTTAACAGCAAATCTAGATTCAGTTCAAATGATAAATGGCCCATTATATTTTGACAGTCTCTAAAGGTGGAACATAACCACTAGAAAAAGCACACAGAATTAATGATACATTGGTCTACTCAATTCATATATTTTCCTCAAGATGTTCTTGTTTTAGCATTTTCCTGTGTTTTAGAGACAAATTTGATAACCAGTAACAATTTCCCATTTTATGTTCTAAACTTGATTAACATCCAGCAATGTCACTCTTATAGACATTAATTCTCATTCCTCAGGATATTGGGGCATCTTTAGCTGGGCTTCTATCAACATAGAAGAGACCCTTTTTGAAATTACTTATTTTAACAGTTTATCACTTATTGGTGGGAATTATGTTAGCAATGAACAGGGACGTTTTCATTAGCATATTGGACCCTATCTAAAAATCAAGTCTTTGACTCAAGGGTTTGGTCTGGCTATAGAATCTCAGTTTCCTACTGCCTAAGCTGTTAATTTTCAGCCACTTTGATGTTCATTCTATATTGTGTGTATTCATTTTCTAGGGCTGCCATAACAGCATACCATAGACTGGGTGGTTTAAACAACAGAAATTTATTTTCTCACAATTCTGGAGGCCAGAAGTCCAAGACCAAGGTGTTGGCAAATTTAATTTCTTCTGAGAGCTATGAGGAAGGCTTCTCTCCTTGACTTATAGATGGCCATCTTTCTCCTATGCCTTCAATGGCCTTCCGTCCATATGTGTCTGTGTCCTAATCTCTTCATATAAGGACACCAGTCACACTGGATTAGGACTATGCTTATGACCTCATTTTACTGTACTTACCTTTTTAAAGACCTTTCTCCAAATATAGTCAGTCACATTCTGGGATACTTGGGGTTAGGACTTCAACATATTAATTTGGAGGAGATAAAATTCAACCCGAAATCATGTAGGTAGCTCATAATAGGCTAAGGTGCCTGAGTTAAAACATTTCACATAGATATGAATTGTTTTTTAATGTTGGCTCCATTAATAGCATGGGAGAAACATAAACTGAGATTTTACTTAGGTTTAAGGCTGTTATTTTAAGGTTCTAAACACAGGTAACAGATTTACACACATGCAAATCTCTCAAGAAAGCTATAAGATGTTATAAATGGAAAAGGGAATGTAAACTATTTATAATAAAACTTTGGTGATGGACACCACACAAATAAATAACTAGATACTTAAAGTATTTCATTATATAGTAATAATAAAGAGGTAATGGACACTGTCTATTTTAAGGCTTAGTGATGGGGTTTCAATAAAAAGATTATTGTGAAATCTTATTTAAAGTTGCCTCATGCTGACTGATTTTCAGTAATGCAATATTATTTGGGAAAAATCAATGATAAATATTTTAGGATTTTTTAAAGCCCGAAAGCTGCTTTAGATTAAGTGGTTTCAAATTTTAAACCAGATAATCACATATATCACTATGATGCCAGGCCCCTAGGTAGAATATTGAATTACTCATTGTAATGCCAGCCTTTTCTTTAGGCTAGTTCAATTGTTACCTGAAATTCAAGTCATACAAAGCATCTTCTGTGAACTGCAAACTTATTTATTTTACAAATAGTTTTATGGCACTTGTCAGGTACTAATCACTTGAATCTATTTGTTAATTTAATTTAATTTCTATAGTAACTGTGTGGAAGGCATGGCAATAATTATCAACACCATTTGATAAATGGGGAATCAAAGGCACAGGTAGGGTAAGTTGCTTTTCCAGACTTACACAGCTAGTAAATGGTATTGCTGAGATTTTGGCTCTAGGGTTTTGGGTTTTGGTTACTATACTATATTACTAGGAAAGTAGGAGAAATGAGGGAGATTGTAGAGTGAGTACAGTGCTGAGGAAGCTTCACTGAGTAGACAGAGCAGAAGGGTCTCTGAGGATTGACCAAGATATTAGGACTGTGTTCTTTGTTCCTGGGTCTGAAGCTGTTCTCTCTTCTCCCACCCCATGATCCACTCTAGCTGCTGGTTCATTTCTTTGTTCTCTTTCATAGTAAACCCACTTGAAAGTCTTGTCCGTATGCACGGTTTCCCTGTCTACTATATTCCCATTAGATAGCATTGCCTTAACATCTGTGCCTTACAGAACCAGCATACCTGAGAGATAAAAAGGCTTTCCTCTCCATCGCAGTCTTCAGTGCTGACTCCTCAGTTATGAGGCTCCTCTTGACTTAACAGAAGAATTAGGCTTTATACTGATCGGTTCTAGGTTTGTGATTTGGGAGCCTGCAACAAGCACAGGCTGTCAAATACAATCTGGGACAATTTCATCTAAGAGTCCACTTAAGTTAATGTTAGTTTTCTTTTTTTTTATAGCAAGCAAAAACTGATCTTAATTTAATGGCAATACATTAAATTAGTGAGTCATAATTCTTTTGTTGTGAACTAACTGTAATATGCCACTGGACTTTTCTAGCAGCCTGCATTCAAGATCACAGAACCAATCTCTAATGGCTAAAATATCTGCAGGTCTGTGCCTGTGAATTAAGATGATGGGATGTATCAAGCAACATTTGAAGGGTGCTTAAGATTTAGAGCAAACACAACAATCTTATCTGTGTTCCTTTCCTTCAGGTAAAATCCCAAGCTTTTCTAAAATTTTAGTGACATAATTAAAAGTAAACTAGGGACAGCAAAGTTTGTCTTGAGAGAACTAGACAAAACCATAGGATAAAAGGCTGGTAACTGGTATGGAGTATGGAATCACCTTGAGAGTCTAATTAATGAAAAGGAAAGAGATTTTTATATTTGAAGCCAGGTTCCAGCATCTGGTTCCAGTAAATGTTAAGCTGATAACTGACCATTTAACTTTTATACAAATCATTTCTCCCTCTATAGCCTTATTCTGGAAAATTGGGAAGGGCTAGTATTAGAACAGATGATTGCCAAGATCCCTTCATTGCTGACACTCTAGAAAACTACCTCTTTAGGTTTCTATCTCAAATAATGGGCTAAATGTTGAGGCTATTTGTTGAGATGGGGAAGTTTGCCTTGGGAAATAGTATGCATTTATTGGGACATGTTAGGTTTGAGATGCCTACAAGGAGATGCCACATAGACAATTAGAATACAAATCTAGAGTCCAGAGGTGAGTTTTGGGTTTGAGATAGATATTTACAAGTCAGCAGTAGAAAATGATATTTAAAATGATATTTAAATGATATTTAAGCCTATAGAAATTGATGTGCTTACCTAGAGAGAAAGTTTAGAGAACAAAAGATGAAATTTCCAAAAGATGAATCCCAGGCATGTTTTAAATAATAGAAAGTTGAGGAAGTGTATGATACCCTGAGTTTGTTATTACTTTAGGTCATCAGCCTTTTGGGTACTTGCTATTCTTGCTAAAAAACTCACCAGCTTCTTTTCTCTATTGTTAAACCCCATCATAATATAAATCTGGTTCTTAATAATATTTTTAATTCCTCTCACTCAAATGAAATTTAGGTGTTTATTAAAAAGAAAAGCTGAAGTGTTCTTACAAAGATTCCTTCCTTCCTCCTCTATCATTATACAACCCCATTTATTTGTTCAGTACTTATCTTTGTCACTCAGGTAAAGTGAAACAACCTCTAGCTCTCGCCATTGGTCCTTTGCTTGTGATTGGTTCACAAAATGTCATATAATTCAGTTCAGGCTAATGGAATGAGAGGAGAGATTTTCTGGGGTTTCTTTGACTCATTTTCCTGACTTTTCTGGGAAAGTGTTATACATTTTTAAAATAAAGGTTGGAGCCACTGCATATGTGAGAAGAAGAACCTGTCTTTTCAAGGACCTTACATTAGAAGTTCTCACTTTCATATTTAGCTGTCACTGTCAGACTTCTTTGATGGCTGAGAGGTTCAGTTTCCAGAATCAGATCCTCAGTCCCCTTTGATCACACTGTGAATGCTAACTTTGGCCATCAGATCACAAGCCCTGATCTAGAGGCATGCTGAGAGGGAGGGAGTGAGAGTGAGAATGAGGAACAAGAATTGAGAGCTCAGTACTTATGAGGGTCAGCAACCTGTGAAATGATTCCTATGAAGTTTGCTTAGAGTGAAAGAAATAAGAGCATGTTCATAGTTTAATCTTATTTATCAAAAGTGGTTGCAAAATAAGGAAAAAGAAACCAACATTTAGTAAGTAGTTATTATTTTTAAAGGGACTCTGCTAAGAGCTAGGAGCTTTCATGCATGTGAGGTAGTAAAAGGAAAGTGAAGGAAGGAATAAGACAGGGACAACACCCTCATTAAGGTATGTGTCTGTTGCCTGCAAGTTGTGAGGCATATATATCTTATTTAATTCTCAAATAAGTTATTTGCTGCATGATTACTATTATTTTTTAGAACAAACAGAGTCACAGAGAAGTTGAGTAACTGATTTAAATTCACACAGCTGATTGAATTAAATCAGATTCCTCACTCCAAAGCTACTTTTCACTATATTATTCACACTTTCCTTCACCATTCTCATTCTCATCCCTCCTGATTCCTACTCATACAGCTTCTCCTGGATAAAGTGTCATAAATAAACTTGTTTAAAAATGGGAGCAAGGACAAATTTTAGGTTGCACTTTGCAGTTCATAGCACTTGGCACCAAATCTGGAAAGAGAGTGGTTCACAAACAGGTCCTTCTTCCAGATTCTTTTGCCCAGCTTAATTGGTGGTCTTACCAGTCAATTTATTTCTTTGCAGATGTCTGTGATGTTTATTTGCTTCTAATACCATCCTTAGTTAATCTGTTTTCATTGTTTTCTCTTACAGATATGGTTTTTCAATAAAATCATTCGTAAACTCAAACAGATTTTATCATGAGTCAAAGGATACAAGGTCAGAAGTTAGGGATCAAGAAGTAATAAACAGAGGCTAAGGGGAAAGAGAGATATGAGTCTAAATAAATAAGAGTAAAAGGGGTCAAATATGTGGTGACAGAAAGAAATCTAACTATGGGCAGTGAACACACAACAGTGTGTGTGTGTGTGTGTATGTATATATACATACACACACACACACACACATACACACTTTACTGTTGAATTGTACACCTGAAACTTACTGGATTTAGTTAACCAATGTCACCATTATAAAAATAAATTAATTAAAAATAAATAAATAAATGAGAGCGAAAAGATACAGCGAAAGACTCCTCCTTGAAGATAGGCTATTAGTAGATACCTACTAGGATAATATTTTGTCCTCATGAATTATGCAGAGTGGTGACATAGGGTGAAGGTATTTCTAGTATCAGATCCCAGAGAAGAGGTAGTTTCTTAGACAGGAAACCTCATCTTAGATTAGCTTTAGGCAGACAGTAGTGTGATGGCGAATTTTGTGTAGCAACTTGACTGAGCCATGGGTACCCAGATATTTGGTCAACCATTACTCTAGATGAGTTTATGAAGATGTTTCTGGGTGATATTAGAATTTAAATCAGTAATTTGAGTAAAGCAGGTTACTTGCCCTAATATGGGTGGACCCCATTCAATCAGTGGAAGGCCTGAAAAGAACAAAAAGGCTGACCCTTTTGCAAGTAAATGGGAACTCCTGCCTAACTGCCTTCAGCTGGAGCACAGATGGAAACTGAAACACTGGCTTTCTGGGTCTCAAGGCTGCCAGCTTTCAGACCAGAACTTACATCATCAACTCTCTTCTGGCTTGCCGACTGCAGATCTTGGGACTTGTCAGGCTCCATAACTACATGAGTCAATTTCTTAATAAATCTCTTTATTGGACTTAGAGAATGAGTGAGTTCCAGGCAAGAACTTCTGAGTAAACTTCTGATTATTGGGTACCCACAAAGTGTCATGGGGAGATGAGCCTGGAGCTTGCAAGGGAGACACCTTTAGAGTAGGCTCTATATATCACATTACCTAGCCCATATAAAACACTGGGCCTATTTCTTTATGTTATCCCCTGCCCCCACCTCCACCTGCCCACCCACCCCTGCTCTGCCCTGGCTGTGTGTTTTTCAGTGTTAGCAGGAAGTAGCACACAGAGTTTCTCATATCAATGAGAGGGATCTTAGGTACAATTGGGACAGAATTGTCCAGCCACCTCTCCTCTTTCACACTCAGCCTTAGAGGCCTAGGTTTTATATAAGGAAGGAACCCTTATTTTTAAGAAGTATATCTAAAGAAATGAAGTAATTTTAGAAATGTGGATAGAAGGTCTTAGAAGTTGACCTTAGTCTACTTTTTAAAAACTGGTCTTGTGTGTGTGTGTGTGTGTGTGTGTGTGTGTGTGTGTGTGTGTGTGTGTAGGGAGAGTAGGTAGGGTGGAGGGAAGAGAGAATGAGAGAGAGGTGGGGAGAGAACTGTGTGACTGTGTGTGAGAACCATATGGGCATACTATTTATTTCTGTGGTCAACTACACATTACATAAAATATATCATTTTAGCCATTTTACAGTGTACAATTCAGTGGCATTAAGTATATCCACAATGTTGCACACCATCACCACTATCTATACTTTTTCATTACTCCACATGGAAACTGTATTTATTAACCAACAGGAGGAAGAAGGATTAATTGACAACTATTTCGCTATTCTGTCAGAAATCCAAACTCTTTCAACTTTAACTCTTGACTCTGGATTGTGCCAAATGCTCCAAAAGAAATGATTTGTTTTATGAATCTGCAAGTTTTCCAGTGTTTTAGGGAGCCAATTAAAGAGATGAAGGTGCTCTGTCCTCTCTTCTGCCCTCTGTTCAGCCTCTGTAGCCTCACCTCTTCTGCCTGTGCAGAAAAGTACTCTCTTGTTCCAGATCTCCTCATGTGATGCCTAAAGCTCTTTCAGGGCTCTACAGTAAGAATTTCATTGAAAATCTTAGATGAGGTTTAGATGTATTGAATTTCAGAGGACTCATCTTTGAACCTAGAATTCCAAATCAAGGTGTCTTAAAAAAATCAAATTCCTTTCCTACAACCCTCAATCAGTCCTGGAGATGCTAAATCTATGGTGTCTTGTTTAGGACCAGAGCCTGCCTGGCATCACACCCATTTCCCTTGATCGGCTGATTGAGGGTCTCTTTGGTGGGCAGCAGGCACATATTCTCACTGACTCAGTCATACTTGACCAAAAGTCCACCAGTACATAAAGTAGCTCACTGTTATTCAGCTTTTAGAGTTCTGAGTGCTTATGTTTGCCTCCTTCCACTTTTATTTGTCTCCCTTCTTATTATGTGCTCACCACTCTCATTCTTCCTATCTTCAGGATTTCTGTCTCCCCATTTCCAACTTCTTTTTGCTATTGCATGTGTATAAAGTCAAGATGGTGACTTGTCAGTAGGTAACCTGCAAGTGAGAACCAAAAGCTTTTGTCTTTGGAATAAAATGTATAAACTTTAGTGTATTTAGACTTCTTTTTCTTTTGGTTTTCAGATCCATACCTGCGTGCTATGTGGCTGAACCAAAGAGACATAGTATAGTTAAAACTGTGGGTTTTAGAGCTTGACGGTCAAGGCTCAAATCCAAGCCCTGTCACTGAGCGGTGTGACAGTTTTGGAAAGTTATTCAATCTCTTGTACCTCAGTTTCCTTATCTGTAAGAAGGAGATTTAATAGTGACACCTTATAATGTTATGGTATGATTTCAATACATTAACACCTGTAAAGCATTAAGAAGAGGACCTGACAAATAGTAAGTTTTTATTTGAAGTTAGCTTTTCAAATAAAATCTGTTC
The DNA here is from genome assembly GCA_030015415.1 of Cynopterus sphinx. Lineage (NCBI taxonomy): Eukaryota > Metazoa > Chordata > Mammalia > Chiroptera > Pteropodidae > Cynopterus > Cynopterus sphinx. Next base: position 75,610,336 of record CM057386.1, read on the forward strand.
ATATAATTTATACACAGACATAAGAAAAACAGCTAGAAAAGTTCATAGTTCTCTCTGTTCCTTTAATTCGATCCACACATATATTTTGAATATCTATTCTGTGCAATACATTGTGTTAGTTGCTATGGACTATACATACCAAGAACTGTCTGAGGAGTTTCCTAAATAATGGTGTGGTTACCAATCTTAAGTGTAAAAGATGTGAGAACAAGTATGAGCATACTTATAAACAGAAAGAACCCTCACAGAGACAGTGAGGGTTCCATTCAGCATGGTGGGGGCCAAACAGGATTTTAATTATTCATATTAGTTAAATTTTGTGTCCCTGAGCAAGATAATACAGCCAAACCTATAGTAATTATATGGCAGCTTCTCTGAGTAGGTCTTTGGGGGGAAATAAGTTAATGCAAGCTAAGTTCTTGCTGTAAGCAGACTGACCTTGGGAGGATTTGACAGTTGGGGGTCCTGCTGTGAGGGCTAGAGGCAGAGAGGGATGGGTGGAAAGAGGGAGAGAGTGATGCATGGAGCAGGTAAGAGATTGTAGGGAGTGGGCGGCTGAGGGCTATAACTTGCTTGCTCAAATGATGCTATAATACCCATATTGGTCCTTCTGGCATTTTTTTTTGAATAAGCCATTTGAGAAGGGGCCTTGTGGCTCTCAAGTTAAAGAGGTATTACTAAAATCATAGCCACTGCTAGCTACACCCATTCCAAGAGAAGACATTAGACCCATTAGGCAGCCTACCTCAGAATTAGGGATGTGAAAAGGGTTGGGAGAAAAGATTGTGCCACTTCCCGCTTTTTTTTTGCATGTGTGTGTACTATGCCCAGGAAATAAGCCTCTTGTCAGTTTTAAGTGCATAGGATTAAAAATGCTCAGTTTAATCATTCCGCATAGATGGGTAGGAGAGGGCTAAACCATATCTCCATGCTTATTTCTTTAGCTAGCAAAGAGAAGTTATTTGCAAACAAAAGTATGCACATCTTCAGTTGAATGTGTTTAGTCATTTATTTTATTCTTTGCTCTTTGTGTTGGCATGTTATTCAATGTATTAGTCTGCGAAGGCCGCCATAACAAAGTACCACAGATAGGGTGGCTTAAGTAAGAGAAATTATTTTTCTCACAGTTGTAGAGGCTGGAAGTCCAAGATCCAGATGATGCAGGGTTTGTTTCTCCTGAGACCTCTCTCCTTGGCTTGCAAATGATTGCCTTTTTGCCCTGTCCTCTCATGGACTTTTCTCTGTGTGTCTGTATCCCTGGTGTAAGTTCCTTTCCTTATAAGGACCAGTTCTATTGAATTAGGGTCTTCCTTAAAGACCCTATCTCCAAACAGGCAAATGGTAGGTTAGGGCTTCAGCATACGAATTTTAACATGAGGGGATAATTTATTGTGTACGCTCAGCAGGATTATAAACTTGAATGGAAAAAGAGTCTCCTTTGCAATTATACCAGGAAAGCTGGCACAATCTTTAACAAAGAGTAGTATCACTAAATACAAATAATCTATTGGGGCAAATATTGAGGGGGTTAGATGATAGTATGGTTTTCTCAAGAGATCATTCTTGTCCAATATATTGAAATTCTTTGAGAGAATGAATATCTATATAAAGAATGTGCATAAATAACAGGTGCAAGGTGCCTCAGAGACCGTCAAGTTCAAATCCTCTTGTTTTACTAATGAGCACACTGAGTGCCAGGAGGTCATAGGATCTGCACAAAGCTACACAGCTAGAAAGTAGCAGAGCTGAGGGGAGATTGCAAGATTTACCTTGCATAACCTGCTGCCTCCAGTATGTCTATGGGTAAGGATATGGATAAGTGGATATAATCTATTCAAAAGTGTCAAAAGTTTGACAATTAAAGGTTATAAAACTTAGAGCTTCAAGGAATTGGTTTTATTTTGGTATGAAAAGGATAAATACAAAAAATAAAAGATAGAGAGAGATGAGCATTTATCTTACCATATATTCAGATTATTTTATAAACATCTATTAAAAACCAGCAGACAATGCTGATGCTTGGCTTTTTAAGTAGAATGAATGGTCTAGGAAGGGCCACCATTCACTAAGTCAGCATTTTCAAAGAGAGATGTTGGTAAGGGTTAGGAGGAAAAGGATTGCAGGTATAAATATGTTTGGAAACATCAAGTTAAAGTAAAAATAATTTCTCTAATGTAGAATTTCTCTGGGCCACTGATATAATGCTTAAATATGAGGGGTTAGTATATTCCTAAACTTTTTTGACCAGAGAAGCTCTCTTTCACAGAATATCTCATGGGTAAACACTATGAAGTATATCTGTGATGTGAAATACCCAGTCAGTGAGGATAAAAGAGCAAGAAGGATCTGGGTGTCCAAGAACATTTATTATTTGCAAAATATATTTTATCATGCTACATGGTCTTGATATATTCTTTTTCCTATAAGTAATCTCACCTATAGTTTTTATATATATTGCTTCTTAATGAGGGATGCCTGTCTTTTAATTTTTTTGTGTTGAGGTTCCTGGTATAGTCTCTATACATAATAGATACTTAGTAGATACTTGTTAGTTGTCACTGTGATTGTAGTAGATGAATTTCAATGGTGACGACTAAGAAGTAATGAATTAGGGAAGAAAAACAAAAGTATGTGTTGTGAGCTCAAAAATTACAAGCAGGAAACATCATATTTCTAATTAATCTTAATCTAATTTTGACTCAGTTCACATCATAGTTATTAACATAGCTTCCTTGCAGAAGAATCTCAAGATTTATAAAGGTATGAAAATTGAAGGAGAGCCTTAATCTCCAATTCATCATGATGACCCCTGATGCCCTCATCTGCAAGCCTGGATTATGCAGATGGGCCCAATGTAATCCCAAGGGTCCTTATGAGACGGAGGCAGGAGGATCAGTGTCAGATATAATGAAGGAAGAAGCAAAAGCCAGAGAAAGAGGATCAAAGAAGTTATATTGCTGGCTTTGAAGATTGAGGAAGAGCCCAGGAGTCAAGGAATGAAGTGGGTTTTAGAAAGTGTAAAGGGAAAGAGAATAGATTTTTTTCTAGAGCCTCCAAAAGAAATGCAGCTCTTTTCTGCTGTTACTTTGAAACCAAGTGAAACCCATTTTGAACTTCTGACCTCCAGGACTATAAAATAATAAATTTGTGTGGTAATTTATTAGAGCAGCAATAGAAAACTAATACAGATTTGCAGTGTCTAGAAGCTTTGTGTTCTTTCCCTTTATAAATGAGGGAGGATGGATATGGATGTGAGCTGGGTTTATACCACAGTGCCATTCTTCTCCGCCACATTGCTGGGATCTTGCTTGGAGCAGGGGCTATATTCTGTGGCTCTACAATGATGCTTCTCCATTTTTTCCTCTTCCCTCTGTTACCATTCCAAGAGAAAATCTCTTAATTGAGTTCAAAGTTATGAAAAGAAAAAAATTCTTGAATTTTCAAAATTCTATTCTTGAATGGAAGAGGAAAAATTTCTGTGTAAACATGTCATACATGTATAGCTCGATAAATCATCGTATCATGTATATACAGAATGATAAATTCTAAGAAGTGAGTTTTTATTAAGAAAAGAATCTTAGATACCCTAAACTGTTGGATCAATTTGTGTCGTTGGCTCACTTGCCTTTCTCTTGATCTTAGTGAACCTAAAACTCCTCAACCACCTTTTATACATTTATGTGTGTGTAATATAACATATATATACAAATTACTGTATATAAAAGTTTATATGTATAATTACTATATATAATCTTCATTCATAAAAGGAATAAATAAAATATTCTAATTGAGATTTTTCTAGAAAAGACTAGACTTTTTTGGTTGCTTTGGGAAAAGAGAGATGGAGGCAATGTTTAAAAAAAGATGTCTGAGGATTATTCTAATAGTTTTTTGGAAACAGATAGGTTTATGTACTCTAAATGAAGAAACAACAGAAAATATATGCTTAGTTTAAACCCTAATGAGATTCTAGGCTCTTTTCAAAACCATTAATTGCATCCCCTATTTTTCCTCTGGCAATAGTTAGTACATATATTCTTATCCTTTGGACTGTAACTGATAAAATGAACAGTTGAAAAATAGACACTTGAGTGAAACATTAAACTAGAATGAACCATACTAATTTGCTGAATCTTGAACTGAACCCAAACATTACTTTTGTTTTAAATCACAAATGCATCAGTTTTATTCCAAAAAAGTGAACTGATTTGAACCATAATTGAGCCTGTATATTTTTCCCCCAATTGTTGAATTGGAAGAAGTCTAAAATATCAGGATGTCCTCTGAACAAAATTTGAATCAAACTATTTCATTTGGTTTTAATCTAGAAAATTACCTATGTTCATATGTGCTCTTGGAAGTACACATAAACTATAACAGATTTTAATGGTATTTAAAGACTAAAGTAGAAGATTTTTGCTGATCATTTGAAGATAATAACATTGTTATTGATTTTTTAACTGCAAATCATCTTTTTATTGCTTTTAAAATTAGTTTAGTTAGTATATTTCACTGTGTAATTGAGACCTTTCAGGCATTTTGTCTACTTTCTAACCTCCTTCCCTCTGGTAATCACCATTCTGTTTTCTATAAGTATTTTTTTTTTTAAGATTTCACATGAGCATAATAATATGGTATTTGTCTTTCTCTGACTTATTTTACTTAGCATAATGCCCCCCCCCTTTTTTACCCATGTTGTTACAAATGGCAGTTTTTCATTCCTTTTTATGGTTCAGTAGTATTCCACTGTACATGTATACCACATCTTTATCCATTCATTTATTGATAGACACTTGGGTTATTTCCATATCTTGGCTATTGTGCATAATGCTGTATTGAAAAGATGGGTGCAAGTATCTTTTTAAATTAGTGTTTTCATATTTTTTGGATAAGTCCCCGGAAGTAGAATAGCTGGACAATATGATAGTTCTGTTCTTAATTTGAGGAATTAGGAACAGTTTCCTATAGTGGCTGTACAAATGTACATCTCCACAGACAATGTACAGGGTTCCTTTTTCTTCATATTCTCTCCAACACTTGTTTATTTTTTTTCCTTCCTTCCTTCCTTCCTTCCTTCCTTCCTTCCTTCCTTCCTTCCTTCCTTCCTTCCTTCCTTCCTCCCTCCCTCCCTCCCTCCCTCCCTCCCTCCCTCTCTTCTTTCTTTCTTTCTTTCTTTCTTTCTTTCTTTCTTTCTTTCTTTCTTTCTTTCTTTCTTTCTTTCTTTCTTTCTTTCTTCTTTCTTTCTTCTTTCTTTCTTTCTTTCTTTCTTTCTTTCTTTCTTTCTTTCTTTCTTTCTCTCTCTCTTTCTTTCTCTCTTTCTCTCTCTCTCTCTCTCTCTCTCTCTCTCTCTCTCTCTCTCTCTCTTTCTCTCTTTCTTTCTTTCTTATAATAACTATTCTAACAGGTGTGAGGTGGTATCCCATTGTGCCTTTGGTTTGCATTTCCTTAATAATAATAAACAATTTGAATATCTTTTCATGTGCCTGTTGGCCATCTGTATGTCTTTTTTATTTTTGAAAAATATCTATTCAGATTCTTTGTCCATTTTTTATTCAGGTTGTTTGTATTTTTTTTTGTATGAATTCTTTAATAAATTTTGGATATTAATTCCTTGTTGGATATATGATCTACAAATATCTTCTTCCATTTAGAAGGTTGTCTTTTCATTTTGATGATGTTTTCTTTTTCTGTGCAGAAGCATTTTAGTTTAATATAGTCATTTTTATTTATTTTTGCTTTTATTTCCATTGCTTTTGGAATTCAAACCACAAAAATATCTCTAAGACTGATATCAAGAGCTTACTGCCTATGTTTTCTTTTAGGAGTTTTATAGTTTCAGGTCTTACATTCATATCTTTAATCCATTTTGAGTTAATTTTTGTGTATGTTATAAGATAATGGTCTAATTTCATTTTTCCCCCCATGGGACTATCCAGTCTTCCCAAAACCATTTATTGAAGAGATTATTCTTTATCCAGTATGTTCTTGGCTCCTTTATTGCATATTAATTATCTATATACACGTATGAGTTTATTTCTGAGCTTTCAATTCTGTTACTATGATCTTTGTGTCTGTTTTTGTGCCACTACCACACCGTTTTGATTACTATAGGTTTGTAGCATAATTGGAATTCAGAGAGCATGATACCTCTACCTTTGTTCTTTTTTTTCTCAAGCTTTTAGAATTATTTGTTCTAGTTCTGTGGAAAATGCCATTGGAATTTCTATAGGGATTTTATTTTGTGAATTTACTAAAAGTTTTTGCTTTGTGATTACTGTGAAATTCACACATACTATTCCATGTATATAACAGTCTGTTTTAAGTTGATAGCAACTTAAGTTTAAACACATTCCAAAACTTTACATTTTTACTCTCTCCATCATGCTTTATATTTCGATGTCACATGTTGCATCTTTTTATTTTATGCATTTGAACTAAATACTGTTGTTTTAGTTAATTTTGCTACTTTTGTCTTTTAACATTCATTGCTTAATAAGTGAGTGATCCACTACCTTTGCTATAAAGTTATCTTTTCCAGTGATATTTTTACTTTCATATGTTTTTTGTGTGACTAATTAGGGCCATTTTTTTTCCAGCTTAATAAATTCCCCTTAACATTTTTTGTAGGCTGGCTTAGTGGTGATGAATTACTTTAGCTTTTGCTTATCAGGAATACTCTTAATCTTTCTTTCAATTCTGAATGATAGCTTTGCTAGGTAAAGAATTCCTGGTCAGAATTTTTTTCTTTCAGCTTTTTGCATGTCATGACACTGTTTTAGCCTGCATGCAAAGTTTCCCCAAAAATCTGCTGATAGCCTTATGGGGTTTCCCTTGTATGTAACAAGTTATTCTCTTGATACTTAAAGATTCTCTCTTTAACTTTTGCCATTTTAATTATAATATGTTGTGGTATAGATGTTATTGGGTTTATGTTATTTGCAATTCTCTGAGCTTCCTTGACCTAAATGTCTATTTTCTTCTCCAGATTAGGGATATTTTCAGCCATTAGTTCTTCAAATAAGTTTTTTGTCTCTTTCTTATCATAAGGTTTTTTTCCAGGACTCTTATAATAGAAATGTTATTTTGCTTGATGTTGCCCCAAAGGTCCCTTAAGGTATCTTTACTTTTTAAAGATTATTATTATATTTTTGCCACTCTGTCTGGATGAGTTCCATTTTCTTCCCTTCAGCTCACTGATTTTTTTATGCTCTATCCAATCTCTTGTTGAACCCCCCTAGTATATTTTAGTTATCATTTTCTAAAAAGTAGCTAAACCCTCCTAGATTAGTTATTGTTTCCTTCAATTCTGTAACTTCTGTTTGGAACTTAGGTATATTTTTTATCTTTCTATTTACAATTTCACTGTGTTTATCCATTTTTCTCTTGACTTTGGTGTGCATATTTATGACTATTACTTTAAACTCATCAGGTAGATTGCTTATCTTCATTTTGTTAATGTTTTTTTCTGAGGTTCTGTCATATTGTTTCATTTGTAACGCATTCCTTTGTCTTATCATCTTGTCTGATCTCTGTTTGTTGCTATGTATCAGGGAAATCAACTACCTCTCTCCCCTAGTCTTGAAGGAGTGGCCTTGTGTAGATGTCATGTGGAGCTCTGAAGCATTATTCTCCCTTGCCACCAGAACTAGGCACTCAAGGGGTGTCTTCAGTGTGGACTGCACATGCCCATTGGGGCTGTGGTGCAAGGATGAGTGGCACTCTTGCCCAGCCTGACTGTGGTGCCGGGCTGCTGCAGAGCAGGGTGTGGGTGGGGCTCTCACTGGGGCACTCCTACCAGCTCTAGCAGGTTCGAAGGAGAGTTCCAAAATGATGACCATCAGTACAGGCATTAGCATGGTAGCATGAGATCATGAAACTTGCACCCTCCTGTGTCTGTCCCTGGGGAGAGTCCCAACAGTTTCCTGCCTCTCTCTGGCAGACTCTTTAAGATTAATATAAGTGGGTATCCTTCACATATGGTCTAGGTGGTTTTCAGATTGGTGTTTGTGCTGGGTCTCATAGTGAGTGAGTCTGAGCACAAGCATTTGAAAACAGGTTCTCCATTCCTATAGTTCTATGATTCTCCTGGATGTTATCCTCACTGTTTTTTATATCCAAATGTTTGGGGGTTCTTCTCTGTTGTACGGGATCTAAGGGTTGGGGTGTCTAATGTAGAATACAAACACCTTACTCCTTAGGGAAAAGTTTCATATTTCGAGATCCCTCTGAAGTATGGATCTCTGTACCTGAGTGGATTTTTTTTTGTCTTCTTCCTCTTCTACCCTTTTTTTTTTTTGATGCTGTCCTTTTATCCTTTGTTGTACAGGTTCCTGTTTTCCAGTTTTCAGAGGAAATTACTCCATATGTAGTTGTAGATTTGTTATGTCTGTGGGAGGAGGTGATCCTCAGGATCTTTCTGCTGCTGCTGTATTGAACATTTATTAAAATTCACTTTTGTATATATAATCTCATTTTGTCTTAACCACAACCCTAGAAATGAGGCAGAGAAGAAACTGTTATTTGTAGATTTGGAAAGATAATTATCTATTCCAAGGACAAGAACTCAGACTGGAAGAAGAGTAAAACTTGTTCTTGTATCTTTCAATAATTAGTCTATGTCCCACTCATTACCTCTTGTTGCTTCCTGAAATGTTCTCAAACATTTCTCTATTTCACTTTAGTGTTACAAAAGCAATAGTTTTTCTCTGCTTTGATCCAAATGATTCTCTAGGTTCAAACAGCTTGAAAAAGTCTGAGAAAGAACATTCAGACCAAATATATCTCATCTTTGGAGTATAAAAAGCATTTCCTTTAGGACCACATAAGCAGACCTAATTCTCACCAAAATTCTGACCAAAGAATTTTGTCTTCTAATTGAATGTCATTTCCTCATGTCTACTAAAACTTACATTTAAATAAAGTTTTAAAAATCCAGATTTTGATCATGAACCTACAGCAAGTTTACAAATACTAAGAATTAAAGCAAGGAGACATATTGCAGACAGCCCTTGTCTGAGTAGGAGAAGACTAGAATTCTTGTCTTATGTCTGTCAGTGATTCCTTATGCCCATCTGAGCCTCAGTTTATTAATCTCTGTTATGAGATAGTTGGACTAGCTGATCTCTGCAGTTTCCTCTGCTAACTCTAAGATTCCAAGGTCTCAAACTTAAAATCATTGATTTCTTATACCAGATCTTCCAGCCTGTCTTTCAGCAAGCTCATTGGACTTTTATCTAGTAGAATAACGAGATCTGTATTCTTCTAAGTACACAACAGGAAATATAGAGAGAATTTCCCAAAACTTATTTTCTCTAGCTTCTGGTACACAGTAGGCATCTGAGTTCCGATTTCTAGAATGTGGGTAGAATGTGAGCAATTTCAAGTCTGAATGCAGAATACTTCAGTACAGTTATATATTTTTCTTTCTCTTACTTTTGGCCAGAAGCTCAGAACTTTCTGGTCACTGGTGATAGGGAGCACAAGATAGAAGTGGTCTGAGTTCTTAAATCTCTGAATAAAAGGTCACTTGTTCAACACATGATTAGTCTACTGTGAGTAAGAAATAAACTGTGAGTTCACTGAGGCTATCTTTTACTGTGGCTAGTACCAGAGTGGGTTTGATGGTCAGATAGTGGGAAGCAAAAAAATATATATAGTTATCTGGAAGGTTGAAGAGCTCTTTTGTGCTGTGGCAAAATGTTTGATGAAAATATCTCCTGTGACAACTTGAAAGGCATGTATGTATCTAGGACCCTGCATCTCTTGCAGAAATAAGGGTCAGTGTGATTATATTGATTACTATTGACTGTTTTGAGAAAAATATTATAATAAGAAACAGAGCAAAATTTGTCTACTTCTCAAGCAGAGAATCAAGAGAATGAAAAAATTTTAGATATTCAGGGCCTTGCAGGTTGAAAAAGCCAACTACTTAAAATTTAAGACTGAAAGGGCTTCATTGTAAAAGAACATAAGATTCCTCATTTAAACATATTAACTCAAATTAACAGTTATCCAAATTCTATTGATTTAGATTGGTTAATATAACCATTAAATTGTGATAGAAAAGAGAGATACAGAGAAAAAGAGAGGGAGAGAAAGGGGTGTGATATGAAAAAGCTAAGGAAGATAATATAGATTCAAAAACTATGTCTAAGACAGAATTTTGGATATGATTATTGGCACTTAGAACTTACTGGAAGTGGCTTTTGGCCTACAAAATTTTTCAAGGAATCTTCTGCCAAAGAAAGCATGAACCTATTCTAAGTTTGGGACTGTTAGAGACCTTAAAACAACCTTGGGCAATAAGTGGACTGAGAAAGGTATGCAGACTACAAATGTCCATTTCAGATATGAAGTTGGAAGTTAATGAACAAAGAATAACTTTTCAGAAGGTAGCGTCTATGGTCATGGAAACTAATGGACAAAAGAAGACCTTCTGGAGAGCAGAATCAGTGTGTAAGTAAGGAATTTCTCTAACTCCTACAGTTGAAGGACTTCACTATGGCTGCTTATCAGGATTTCTTTTTCCTTTTTTTTCATTGACCAGAAACTGCTATGTGCTTTACATTCTTTTATATTTTGATGGCAGATTTTATTATAATAATCCTAGTCCCTATTTATCACTGTACATTGAATGTTTGTGCAAAAATGGAGAGATAACTTGATGTTTAGTTCTTAATTCATTTTTTAATGTCCTGGCTGCTAGGCTACAAAGAGCCACCTTTGGATCTGATAGAAAGACTACATCAAGGAGAATGCTTGCCTTTTGAAGTAGATGCAGTGACTACATGGGGCTTTGAATGTACCTTTTGTGGGAGGTTGGATAGGTCTGGTATATATATTCTATAGAAAGGAAAATGTATAAAATAGATGTTTGGCAATAAGAGGGTACATCATGGCAGAATTTGTGCATGTTAACAATGTGATTTTTTCTATCTCTTGGTAAACAGCGAGACTACTTGTTCCACTCTTGCTTTGCGTAGTCATGAATGAGATTTGGCCAATGCAATGCAGCCAAAGTTATGTCTGCCTCTTCCAGGTGTGGCCCACATAAACCTCTAGTACAATAATTTTTGTGCACTTTTTCTTTGTCAGGTAGCTAGAAGCAAAAGATTCTGAAGTTCTAGGGCAAGGATTGGCAAACTACAGTCTGCAGGTCCAATCCAATCAACCATCCATTTTGGTAAATCAAGTTTTACTGGAACACAGTCATGCTCATTTGTTTAGTATTGCATTTGGCTGTTTTTACCCTACAACAGCAGAATTGAGTAGTAGCAATAATGATTGACTGTTTAGGGCCCCGAAGGCTAAAATATGTATTAGTTCTTCTTCACAGAAACTTTGCTGACTCCTGTTTTAGGGAATGGTGGACGGAAAGATTACAGACTGCTATATCACTTCATGGAAGACAACTCACTGCATGCCTGATTAGATCTTACTAGAATAAGTTCTATTGTGTTAGGAATTGAGATTTTGGGAATTTACCTGTGCAGAAGCTAGAATTATCTTAATTTATATGCTGTGACTGAGATTTATATGTGGAAGGACTTGTTCTGCCTATGACCAAGGTCTCAGTGTGAGATTCATGTCTATAAACAGTAAAAATGGACAAAACTTTTCAAAATGAAACTTTGAAAGGAAGTTTAACTCCAATAAAAAAGAAAAATTAATTCACTCTTCACATAAAATTCTGCTTATATCTATATTTTAAAGAATTAACTTTTTTTTTAGGGTACAGAATTGTCTGTGGTTAACATTAAGTTCATCTGTTATCATAAGAAATTAGTGCATGAAATGCATACTCTAGCTGTCTTTTAAATGTTTGTTTTTATAGAGTGCTTAGTCCTGGACTTTCAGGCTAAGAGTTTATCCTCTCTTTTGCTATTAAATGGCCCCAGCATAGCATCTGTGTGTCTGATAGCTTTTAGTTGGGCTACCCTTACTTTCCTATCAAAGTGAACATTTGTAGAAAATGTCTAAAAATATAGCCATGATCCTTAACAATATACATCTAAAGCATATTTTTAGAAAGGTTTACACAAGGTTCATGGTTGACCTGGTTGCCTGCTGGCTCCACCAGCTTCAGGTGGTTCGTGTGGCACCAAACTACTGGCAGCCTCCTGAAAACCTAGGCTTCCAGCTCACCCCAGTGCTGGCTAGTTTCCATAGCACCAGGCAGCTCCTGTGACACTGGGTTCCAAATCAGGCCCCATGAACTAAGGCTCCAAACAGGCATCTGTGAACCCAGGTTCCTAGATGCAAAAATTCCAGACAAAATACTAGCAGAGAAGCTGAACAGTACATTAAAAGGATCATACATCATGATCAAGTGGGAGTCATTCTTGGGATTTAAGAATGGTTCAACACACACAAATCAGTAAATGTGATATACTACATAAATAGAATGAAATATAAAAGTAATATAATCATCTCAATATATGCAGGAAACACAGTTGCTAAAATTCAGTAACCTTTCATAATTAAACTCTCAATAAATTGGGTATAGAAGGAACATACTTCAACTTAGTAAAGGCCATATATGACAAATCCACAGCTAACATCACACTCATGGTGAAAGGTTGAAACTTTTACTGCTAAAGATCAGAAACAAGACAAGGGTGTCATTCTCACCATTCCTATTCAATGACTTAGTGGAAGTCCTAGCCAGAGAAATTAGACAAGGAAAGAAATATCTTTGAATCAGAAAAGAAAAAGAAAAATTGTCTCTATTTGCATATGATATGTTTTTATATATAGAAAAATCTTAAAGACTCTACCAACAAAACTTAGAACAAATAAAGGAATTCAATAAAGTTGCAGGATGTAGAATCAACAGACAAAAATCAGTTGCTCTTCTATGTACTAAAATGAACTGCCTGAAAAAGAAGTTAAGAAAACAATTCTATTTTCAATAGCATCAAAAATAATAAAATACTTAGGAATAAACTTAACCAAGGAGGTGAAAATTGTAAGGCACTGATAAAAGAAACTGAAGGATACCCAAATCAATAAATGCCATCTCTGTCAAAATTCTAATGGCATTTTTTACAGAAATAGAAAAAACAATCCTAAAATTCACATGAAACCACAAAAGACCGAAGAACCAAAGCAATCTTGGGAGAAAAGAACAAATCTGGAGGCATCACAATTTCTCATTTAAAGCTTCATAATGCGACTATAGTAGTTAAAACAATATAATACTGGCATAAAAACAGACACATAGGCCCATGGAGCAGAATAGCAAGCCCAGTAATAATTCTATGCATATACAATCAACTAATATTTGATAAAGGAGCCAAGAATACCCAATGGCAAAAGAGTCTCCAATAATGGTGTTGGGAAAACTGGATTTTCACAGGCAAAAGAATAAAATTGGGCCCTTATCTTATACCGCTCAAAAATTAACTCAAAATGCATTAAAGACTTAGTGTAAGAAGCAAAATTACAAAACTACTAGAAGAAAACACAGGGAAAAAGCTCCTTGACATTAGTCTTGACAATGGTTTTTGGATATGACACCAGAAGCATAAACAACAAAAGTAATAATCAACAAATGAGATTACATCAAACTATAAAGCTTTTGCACAGCAAAAGAAACAATCAGAAAAATGAAGAAACAACTTATGGAATGAAAGAAAATATTTGCAAGTTATACAAGTCATTTATCTGGGGGTTTATATACACACAATGGGGTATCATTTAGCCATGATAAAGAAGGAAATGCTGCCATTTGTGACAACATGGATGGACCTTGAAGGCATTATGCTAAGTGAAATAAGTCAGACAGATAAAGTCAAATATTGTATGTTCTCATTTATATGTGGAATTTTAAAAAGCCAAACCCAAAGAAATAGAGAGTAGAACGGTGGTTGTCAGAAACTGAGGGGTGGAATAAATAGAGATATATTGGTCAAAGGGTACTTCTAGCTATAAAATGAATAAGTTCAGGGTATCAAATATATAGTATAGTAATTATAATTAATAATACTTTACTATATACTTAAAAGTTGTTAAGAGAGTAAATCTTAAATAGTATTACCACATACAAAAAATGTGCTTATGTAAGATGATTGATGTATTAACTAACCTGTGGTAATCATTTTGCAAAATATATGTGTATCAACTCATCATGTCATACCCCTTATGCACACATACCTATGATAAAGTTTAATTTATAAATTAGCACAGTAAGAGCTTCACAATAATAACTAATAACAAAATAGAACAATATACTTTAATGAAAGTTATGTGAATGTGATCTCTCTTTCTCTCTCAAAATATCTTATTAGGTACAGGGTAGATATGCTGGACAAAGGCATGCCACATCCTGGTGGGACAGAGTGGGATGGTTTGAGTTTTTATTATACGACTCAAAATGGCATGCAGTTTAAAACATGAATTGTTTGCTTCTGGAAATTTTCATTTAATATTTTTGGACTGTGGTTGACTGCAGGTAATTGAGATTTTAGAAGATGAAACAACATATAAGGGAGAACTACTGTATTAGATTATATAGTCAGCTGAGGTTTGCTAGGGAACATCTTAATGTAAAGGGAAAGAGTCCTAGGCTGAAAATCAAGGAGTAGAGTTTCACGCTATCCTTAATGAGCAATGCAGCCTTCAATAGATCATAAACTTTTCTGGGCCTCAGTTTCCTCCTAGAGACATATTCTCCAAGATTCCTTTTACCTTTTTTTGAGTGGATCTACTTGGATAAGGTGTCTTCTTTGTTTCTTGTTGTTGCTAAGCTTCCTAGACTAAATTAAAAGTGAAATTCACTAAGAACCTTGCTAAAACTATATTTTGTAAATTTTGCAGTTGTTCCTTTAAACATACTGCTCCCGTTGCATCTGGAGATAAAAGGCAGCTGACTTCTACACATTCTCTCACTGTATCTTAGCAGCTAAATAGAAACTTGAAGATCTAGCCTATTTTACTTGCTTTTTCTTCACCTTGTTTTCTTGTCCTCTTAGGGAAGTTTAGGACTGTACCCATTCCTGCTGGTGAACACTATTTCTGAAGACATACTTGGGCTTATTCAGAACTACTATATGGCAAGTGTCAGTTATCATTTGCCAGTCCTGCCTTAAAAATGATAGGTTGGTATTATGTAAATGAGCCAAAGATTGCCTCTATGTATTGGTCCCTAGGTTGTTTCTGTACTACAGGCTGAGATCCATTAGATCAAAAGCTCACCAGAGCCAAACTCAAATTTTTATACTTCTAGTTATTAAAAAAAAAAAATAGCTCAAAGAAGCAAATTTTTAGTTATTTAGAGAGGCTGCTTTCTATACCCTACAAAACATTGCTCAAGAGCTGTTACCTATTTAGACGATGGGACTATGTTCCTTCGGTGCTCTGACAGAGACTCTTCTCCATGCTGAGCACTGCTGAGTGACTTCACCCAGACATATAACCCTCTCTTCAACCCTCCTGTCCCCTGGCAGTTCCCTAACCCTTTTCCTCTACCTACTTTCCAGACTATGGTCTCTATAGACTCTTGCTCTGAGGGACATCCTTTCTCTCATGCAACTCTGTCCAGGAACCTACCAATCAAGCTCGTTGTAGTTACTGCCCCTTGAGTTCCTAACCTTTACCTCAATCAGCCCCAAATCTCTCGAATTCTTGATGGTTGGGTTACTTGATTATTGCTCCGCTGAGAAATGGCAGCCCCTTGGATTTACTGACAGACACCACACTAGACTTTTATGCTTTTGCATAAGTCTGATACCCCTGACAACATTGTTTAAAGATAACACTGCAGTTGCTCTTTACATAATCATTTTGTTTTTTTCCCCTTGGAATTAATAATACGATTTATAAATTTTAAAATTTTCTTTCTGCTTCACTAGAATTAAGTTCCATGAAAAAGGAAAATTCTCTGTCTTATCTCTCCAGGGCCTAGCATGGCTCTTCCACCTAGAACACAACAGTTAAACATTTGTTGAATGAATGAATGTATAAATGATTACCTCTATTAAAATGTGTGTGTTTTTTCTCACGGTTCATGGTATATACTTTCGTTCAGCTAACATTTTATAATCCAGAGTTTATAATCAAAACCAATAAATGATTATCTCAAAAGCTTGTTAACCAAGGATTTAATAATTGTTCTTTTGGGGCAGTCTGTATTAGACTTTGAATATATACCTACAAATAAGGAGAAGGATATTGTGTTAGTAATATACTTTCAGCTACAGTAAATGGGATACCCTACTAAAAGTGCCTTAGATAACTGAGGTTTGTTTTTCTCTCACCACAAAGAGCTAAAAGGTAGCACACTCCTGGCGTGGTTAGTCCTCAATGATGTCTGAACATTTGGATAAACTTTTGGCTTATGGTCACAAAATTGTGGCAGCAACTACAAACTTCGTGTCCTTAAATGGCATCCTCCTAGGCAGGAAGTGGGAGAGCAGAGGACTTTCCAGTTTTAGTCAACAGAGGGAAATCCCTTCCTGAAGCCCCAGGAAGACTTTACTTCAGTTCTTGTTGGCCAGCATGGAGTCACATGCCCATCCTTAGAACATTCACTGACGGGATGGAATGCATTTCTGTGTCTGGCATAATCTGATTATCCTCTGCAATGGGACAGCTTGCCTGACGAGCAAAGAATCTCTACCAATTCTAAATTAAATTGGTATTTGCCAATTAAGAAAAAAAGAGGGTACTTTTGGGTTGGCAATTGGTAAGATCTGCTGCATATAATGCATTGGGTCTCTCTAGTCTCCCAATTTTTATTTTTCCCCATTTTTGTTTATTTTATTTTATTAGTTAAAATTTTGGGGGGTCCTAATAATAAAAAAGCCTTAAATTTGAGAAGTATCTGGATATTCGGTTAAGCAATTTTCAAGTATTTATGAGCACTTATGATGGGTTCTGCTTTGTAATAAATTCTTTTTCCTAATCTGATAAAGGAATGGTGTAGAAACAAAATTAGGAACAGAGAATGTAATTGTGAACTTTTATCCCTCACTCTCAATTGAGAACTGCTTTCTGTTTTCCTAAGACTATGATTAGTGCTCACTTAATTGTTCAAATAATGATTAACTTTGTGTTCAAGGTGTTTCAGCCACGGAAGCATACTTGGCAGAGATCTGTTTTCACTGTGTAATGTTTATGATTTGGGATTTGTAAAAGGAAGTGGGGATACAGATGTGATAGATAGCTTATCTTGCTTCTGTGATTTCTCTAGAATAGTTGCTGGAGAATATTCATTTAGAATAGCAACAAACAACTGTGGGGCTCATAGACCTGGGACAAATCACATGTCTGTGACCCAAAAGAATGACAGAAATTTCTTACCTTATGAAAAGCATAAAACCCTGTGACCTGGGATCTTTAGGACAAATTTATGCAATGGCCTGTTTTAGTTTTATTTTTTGTTTTTGTGGCATATAAACCATCAACAACACCATTTTGCCCTGCCCAGAGCGTGCATGAATCATTGCCCAGGGATACTGACTGCCTCTATAGATTTCAGTGCTGTTTTTGGGAGCTACTGCTCTGCTTATTTGCCTTTTGAGATGCTGAATCTTTAAGAAGTTTGAATAGACCCATTTCTCCTTAGCCAATTTAAAAAATCCAGTGCCTTGTTACTCAAAGTGTCATCTATTGGTCAGCAATCTTGGCATCTCCTGGAAACTTGCTAGAAATGCAGAACCCCAGGCTCCTTCCCAGACTCAATGATTCAGAATCTGCATTTTAATAGCCTCCTCAGGTGATCCATATACACATTCAGATTTGAGAAGCACTGGTCTGGTAGACTTTGTCCATAGTTATCATTATTGTTGTTGTCGTTGGCATCATTGTCATCATCATCATCATCATCATCATCATCACCATCGTTAAATGTGCAAGACTATCAGTCACAGGGGGCATAGTAGCTAAAATCTGACAAGCAGGCCACAACTCAAACATGGATGCTCCTGGTTACCTCACATCTTTCATAGTTCTTCCTGTGTTAGAAAATTCTATTGAGAACTTGAAGGAAGTATTGTTTAATAGAAGGGCAGTGTAAAAAGTGACTTGGAAGGTTCTGAACATAACTCTGCATGAGACAGATATACCCAGGAGCTTTGTTTTACAACACGCAGATTTCTGAGTTCCACCTTAAATTTCCTGTATCAGAGTCTCCTCTGTGGGGCCTTGGGATATAGACTTTTCAGTAATTCTAGGAATTCTTATGCAGCCATCCTGGCGCCAGCTCACATAATAGTATTAGGAAAACTAGTTTCGGCCCCATTTCTGCCATTTGATGCTAGAAGATTTATATTTGTGACTCATTGTCATAGACCTGAGATTAAATATTTCTACTGTTAAGGAGAATTACTGTAAATATAAATATAACGTAAATATTCATGTGGCATCCTGAGCTCTTACTGCCCTGAACAGGTCTAATATTCTTCTGCTTTCATTTTCTCTTTTGTATCTTATATGGAATGGTGGGAAGAGCTGCAGACCAGATTCTGGTTCCCACTGTACTAATTTTGGTCCTGAAGTATTATTTCACAGACAGGGTCTAAGACAAAAATGGTGCTGGTGATTGTAGGCAAGCTGTTAACCTTTCTGGTTTCCTCAACTGTAGAATAGCAGTGTTGAACTGAAGTTGCTTTTCCTAAAAATTCCTGGTGGGATTCTAAGAAGACCCAGGTCTGTTTTCTCATCTTTCAACAATTTAATTGACTTCTAACTTCAGCACTGACATTACTGCACTAAATAACCCCATCAGCAAGTTGAAATAGGCTTTTACTATCTCCGAGACAACTCACGTACATTAATATTTACTTGGTAAGAATGACATTTTGAATGCATTGGATTAATTTTCCTAAAAATAAGTAAATTTTTCATACCACCTATAGCCTTAGAGGCTGCATTTGTTTTGGGATACAGAAAGACAAGACATACTTTTCAATTCTGTCATTGAGAAATGTTTTTTTCCCAAGAGTTTTCAATGTAATCTCTGTTTATTTAGAAGTTCCAAGTAATTTCCTTAGCATTTGGGAAACATCATTGATCATTATAGGGGGCACATTTTAGGAGTCAAAATGGTATGAATTCAGTTTTGCATATTTTTAGAACCAAGAGAGCCCCTGTGAAGTGAGAGCATACCTTATACAGAAGGAACTTAAATTATCAAGAAAGTTTATAGAGTCATATGGACTCCACAGCTTGGCTTTAGAAATGCCCAGTGCAACCCAAAGTCAAGTTTTTGGTTAATATCAGTTCTAAAATGAAAACAAAGCCGGAAGCCACAGAAGAATGAGAAGGAAGACCAGGTTGGGGCAATCAGCTGCTAATGTGCCTCAGCTAAAGAAGACTGGGCATGAAAAACCATCAGGCACTATCCAGTCTCACAGATCTCAGTCTTACTTCTCATGGTGTTCTCTTTCCTGATCCCTGAATCTCACACAGCTTTCTGTTTGGGCCCAAGAGTTTGCCATTTCACAGATAAGATCTGGGAAGCCAAAAAATGCTGATGCTCCACAGTGAGGTCGGGAAATACAGATACACACTTGCTTAATTCTCACAGTCGAATTTGCAGAGCAAATGTGTACAGCTTACCACAGTGCTTTATTTAAAAAGACCAAAGATGAATTTTCCAATACTGTTTTTCAAGTCTTTTAAAAAATCATTAAAATATTTTTTACATTTTTTAAATAGATTTTTTAAAACGGTGGAACCGCAGTATGTACAACCAAGCTACTCTGGTGAATTAGGAAAGAGACTCAGCCTGTATTGTCATCCTTTCACTTCTTCCACAAATTTCTATCGTTCATGTAGTTCTAACAACACAAACATAGTTTATAAGCTCATGATAATTTGCCTTTTTAAATTTGAAGTCTGAATTCTCACTAATATCCTTTAGAAGTCTTAGAAATTTTTTAATTATAATTTTTTTTTGGTCTCATATCATCCTAGTGAAAGTACATTCTCATTTTTTCAAAACTGTTCATAATTATTGTTCCTGCGGGCATTCTTTGCTAATTCTATAGGCTAATTTAAATGCTCCCTCCTCTGTCCTCCAATAGTGCTTTCTAGGTGCTTACCTGTATCGCTGTTTAAATCACCTCAATATGGGGAATTGCATGGTTAGCCAGTTCAGTTTTAACTTCCTGTTTCCAGAGAGATGATTAAAGCTGTGCAATGAGCACTTGTTTTCAGATCAGATTCCTGGCAGAAAATGCCCTTTCCCAATCAAAAAGGGATTCAGGCGTGTCCTCTCATCTCTACAGAATAATCAAGCTTATTTTGGCTGAGACTCATCAGTCGCTAAATGGGAAGTTGCGTGGAAAAGGCAGAGAGCTGCAGAGTCTTAAGCTGCTCCTGGGCTGCCAAGCAGAAAAGGCAGCTGTACGGAGAGGAAACTAAGTTTCCAAAGGAGTCATTTGATAACAATTCAGTATTTAAAGATTACACTCTGGGAAAATTCATTATAAAAGGTAGAACTTTTTTTTAAATGAGTAAGAAGGAACCCAGGTCAGGAAGCAGGCATCGTTGTATAGAGATTGGGGTGGAGGTGGGGGAGGTGGGGGGAAGAGGCGTGAGACATAAAGATGAGGACCAGAACTATCAGTTAGCCTTATCTCATCTTTCATACCCCACAGAGCTGGGACTGGAAAAAGGTTCTTGAACTCACTGTAACCCCTTGGGAAATCATCATTTAAAAGTATGTGTGGTGAACCATATAGACACAGAAACGTGGCCTGTGAGAGGGTGGTGGCTCAAATTGAGAACAGTTGGCCAGGATGCTGACATTCTCCTGCGTTTCCTGTGGATATCCTCCCACCAAAAATCTTAACTGACTTTTGAACTCCTACTAGATGTCTTCTTCACTTTAGAAGCACATTTTGCACTGGATAAATATGTGTTGAAAGAGTTTTATGAACTTTTTTTTTCTAGTCTCCATTTAGAGCATGAGGAGGACTTGCTCACGTCATAGACCCGAGACCCTGTGAAATGTGATATTCCACATTTTAATGCTGAAAATCTAGCACTTCTCTATTTTGGTTAGAAGTGTCTCTTCTTAAATCTCTTCACTTTTTCTTCACTTGAATGACCAGCATTAGCATTTGCTTGGAGCGGGGAAAACGAGGCCATCAGTTCATCCTTATTGCAGGCTGTCTTTATGAGACTAACTTCTGTCAGTCATGTTCTGTGCTGTGTATCATCGCTGTTCACATTGCTATAATTTACTGTTACCAGTCTTCCTTTTTCACTGATCTAATGCAGTCCCGGACAGCAGGAATTAGGCTCCATTCAGAGCTTTCTCTTCACACTTAGTACATATCTTGGCTCATGGAAAGTGTTTAAGGAATGTTTGTTTCACAAATGAATTGTCTGAAACAAATATGATGAGACACTATTTTTAAAATATCAGTGTGTTTTTGTTATTGATATATCAATACCCTGTGGCTCTTCTTTTCCCATATTTAGCCAAGTGTTCTGTTTGTTGCCTTCACTTAATTGGAAATGGTGTGACATGCAGAAATAGGAAGAAAAAGCCTGAGTCACTATTTGCCTTCCAAGTTTCAAAACGCCTGTATCAGGAGAAGGAGAAAGGGGAGAGACCTCAATACATAAAAATTAATAGGGAGTTCTCATGAGAAAGAGCACAGTTTTTCCCTACCTCTGAGGTTAGAAAGGATTTTCTGGGTTAGGGAGAAGGAAAGCGATAAGAGAATGGGAAGGTCAGAAGTCTATGTGAACAGGGACCAGATGTCTTGACCTGGATGGATACTCAGCAGGGACAGTTCTAGGATCCGGACACCATCTAGCTGGCCTTGAGTAACCTCTGGTCATGGTCTGCACAAAAAGTTGTATTTTCTGTACCTCTTGTCTGTGTTGGGTGAGGCCCTCCTTTAGGAGCAAACAGTAGATCATCACTGATTGTCCAGAGGAAATTACATCCATCTGTGCCACGAAGATCTGTGGGGATGCCATCTGAATTACAAGCTCAGATTGAAAGCCAGATCCTTTCAGTGGGCTGCAAGGTCCTGAATACTGCACCCATATTACTTCTCAGACCATGTGTACTATAGCTTTCCCCTTGCTCCCTGTATTGCAGCCACACTGGCCTCCTTGCTTTTCCTTGAGCACCCGAGGCATGCTGCCATCTTAGGGCCTTCTCACTGGCTGTTCCTTCTGCCTAGAAAAGTTCCCTTCCTCCAAGTTATCTGTCTTTGCTCAAGTGTGACCATCCTGTTTAAAATTGCAACCCAACCCAAACCAACCCCTGGCACTCCCTATTCTTCCTACCCTGATTTACTTTTTCTTTTTTCTATAGCACTAGCCACATTTTAAATACTATATGTTTTAATCATTTATTAAATCTTTTGTTTATTGTCTACCTCCCTTTGCTAGAATATAAGCTCTATATGGACAGAGATCTTTGCTTTATTCACAGATGTACCCCAAACAGCTAGAACCATCTCTCACATACAGTAAATATTCAATAAATATTTTTTGGGGCACGAATTAAGAGACAACTACTCTTTAAAATCCTAGGCCTTGGTAAACCACCAAAGATACAGGGTGAGGCCTAGGTACTCAGAATGTGTGTGTGTGATGTGTATAAGAGAATCTCCTCGCCTGTACTTGTGTGGGACTGAAGAAAGCCAGTTTTAGATCTGCCTCCCACTTGCCTCCCCTTTGAGCTGACACAGTGGTAAAATCAATCTCTATTATATTAAGAATCTTGATTTCATTAACAAAATCAGTAAAAATAGAGTGAATACTATTTTTGTCAGTGCATTGGTTAGTCTGGTTTTTATAAATGAAAACAAATTTCCTTTCAACTCATTATGATGAAACGAGGTTCTATTCTTAGCCCAGCCCTTCTAAACTTGTATAATTCATAAATATATCTAAACCATGGTACTAGAAACATTGTTTTCTCCCCTCTCCTCTTCCTCTGCTTTTCCATTGTCTTTTAACGAGTGGTCAGATGAAAACCTGTTGGCTCAGGGCACTATTCTCATTTCTAGTTCTCTTTGGGGTGGCCATTTTCTGACTTCAATGCAGAATAGGTAGAGAGGCCATTTATTTGGTGAGTACTAATTCATTACTGAATATGTCAGGCAGTCTGACAAGGAAGGTATTAGAAGACTTATGAAGAAGAGAAAATGGAAATTTGAAGTAATCAGGTTTATACATTCAGTAAGAAGTTGAGCTGAAATTTGAACCTTGTTCTACACAATGCAAACCTTCTGTTCTTTCTACTCTAATTGATGGAATGATTATTAATATTTCTTTAGTATCTTTACCTTTTTATGCCATCAATGATCTCATTGTTTAAAAAAAACCCTTCAAATGACCCATGAGTTGCATGAGGAAGGGCAACTGAGAAATATTTTCTATTCATATGAAGAGATGAGTCAATGGACTTGCTCTGACGCATCTTAGAGCTGTGGCTGCACTCTTGTGAAAGGCAATTTGTTGGAGAATTCCTCTGGGCATCAGGCTACTGCTACGATGTCTCTTTAGTACTAAGAAATGGAATATCTGGTCGTAGGTTTGCCTCTGATGTAACCACAAAACTTCTATTACTCACATCTTCAGAAAATGAAATGTATAAATGATATGCAGGTGGGCACATCCTTCTGGGACCAGACATCTGTGTCACATTGGACAAAAGCTTATGCTTGTGTTTGCTTTTAATTAGTTTTTCTCATTAAACAGAATCACACCTTAAAATCTTGACTTCATACATTAGGCTACACATTGCACTAGTTGTTAACATAATTTTGAGTTATTATCTTTTTATTAGTATAATTAACCTTATAGTTTATTTCTAGGAAATAGGTACATATAAGCATACCAAATTTTCTACATTTAGATAGTGTTTCTGGACCTTAGTTAAGAACCTTGTTCTAAGAGAATCAAAGGTCTGGGACACTTAAACTTGGAAGAAGCATTTTATCCTTTCTTTTCTAACTATCCCATCTTTACCTCAGAATGTCTTGAAATAAAGGTAAAAGGAATCTCCTTTGTAGAATCTGGTTTACAATCTTTATTCTTTAATTTGAAGTTAATGATTCTGAGTATTTATTTCCTAGGGAAGTCAGTTAAGTTTTTAAAATATTGGTATTCTCAAATGCTATCACCCAGCCAAGGCTGAGGCTACATCATTCCAATGGTCATCTACCACATGCTGCTGAAACTGTGCAGTCCATCACAGTGCTTTGGAAGCGCTTGGTGATGCCATGTCCAACTGTTCCAGAGAGACTGTCTTTATTTCTTACCTGTTGAAAATTCTATCATACATATGGCATAAAATGAATTTAAAAGGTGAGTCTCACTTTTTCTGGAATTGTGAAACTTTTGTGTGATTTCTAGAGTTTCCTTAAAACCTAGATGGTATGTTTTTAATTTTACAAAATAATGAGATTTAAAATTAATTTTATTTTGAAAATTTGTGTCATTTAGAAAATATGTTTAGGTCATTGGAAAAAACTGGGATATCATAAAAAACATTTTTGGTTTTCAGGGCCAAAATGAGCTCCCTTCTTTGTGGGAAAATAACTGAGCACCACTATGCAGAACCCCAGTGAAATTACTGCATCTAGCCTATCAGGCAAATGTTTCAATCAATTAGATATTTGCATTACGTTTGTAAATAGAGCTTTCAGTGCAGCAGGGACCATTAGAAATTAGTTGTTGTTTAACACTGTAATCGAATAGCTTGTTGATTTCTCTTTGGTAAAGGAGTGTTAAGATCACATACTAATTCACCTGGAAATGTTTCTTTTTTCTTTTTCTTTTTTTAGAATAACTTTTTTTAGTCATGGTCTAAAATGTTCTTTCTGGAGTTTTAGACAGTGTGATCGATACTCTGCTAAATTCATTCTAACATGTGCAGAGTCAGAAATTAAAAATTTTAAAGCATTATTGCTTCAAGTGTTCTGTTTCATGTTTTTTTTTCTCTAGTGTGTTCATCAGAACTAGCTACCTAGACCAGAGAGCTGCTTATTGAACTTTCTGTGAGCGATTCTTTAGCATTTTGAAAACAATAGAAAAGATTTGTGAATGACCACTTTGGTTCTCAACAAGAAACAAAAGTTTTGTTTTAATAAAACATTTGCTTCAGTAGACTTTAAATTCATTCACCACACATTGGGGTACTGATATTAATTGGCAGTTTATCCCCATTAAGAAGTTAATGGAGAAGCCAGGTTAACTTACAGGATGAATTATTTTGCTTTAGAGCCTTATAGACTACTGATGTAAATAATAACCGTATAACATGAAAAAAATATTTCATGAAACATAAAAAAATAATGACTGTGAAAAAACATTTACTTTGCAATTATTATAAAAATAATTTTCAAAATATCTGTTTAGGTAAATGGAGAGAAATGGAATATCATAAAACAAAATTTTGGCTTTTATATTTTCCTATTTCTATGTGTATTTCCCAAGAGTTTTATAATATTGTGTGGATAGTTTACACCATGTTTTCTAAATATGAAATGAATTGACAAATTTAGTCTCTTTAGTGAAGCAATCAGATGACACACCTATTCTACACCTTCTAATGTTAGTGATTACTGTCTATATAGGGGTGTTGAAATATCATGATCATGCTCAGTATTATATTTTTCCTATAAAGTGCATAGTAGGGAATTTATAAAATGCTTTTAATATAGAGCTCTGCTGAATATTAGTCTGTTTTAGAGTAAAACCCCCCAGTTATGCCTTTCTTTAGGCAGGTGTGGAATTTTCGACATTCATTCTTTGTGCTTGAATGGAGAGGCAAACAGTGAGAAGTGATTATTCCCTAAAACAGCAAAGAAAATTTTAATTTATTTATCTTTCTCTCTTACACATCTCTGACAAATCTTAGGACCCATCTCCCTGTTATGCATGACCAGACAGGTTCTGAATTAGTTATAGTTGGGGTAGTTTGCAGGCAGCCACGGCCAATGCTCTGGGTGACTGTTGTATCTTGACCAGCAGCTTCCTTAGCCGTGTTGGGGAGGTCAGGGATCACTCCTCTTCATACTCATTTACCCAAGTTTTAATCAGCATGAGACCCTTCACATCTTGAGCTTGACCCAAAAAGAATTTTTCTGGGATTCCTATGCAAGCTTTATCCTGTCCTAATGTATGTATAGCCATTGGAAAGATACAGAGAAGATGTGAGAGTATGCACTGTCAAGGAGTAAAACTAGTTGGATTATAGACCAATGTAACTGAAGGCACTACTATATAGTTACAGAGGCCTAGAACATCAAGGGATTGGTTAACTTTAGTTTTTGAGGAGAAGCTAAGAAAAAAACACTCACAGTAGATTTGCAACCATCCAGAACAAGTATAATTGGCATTGCTCAGATTATGCTTAGAGGAGTGTTCAGTTTTGATTTCAACACTTGAAAAATGATGTGGAATAGGTCCAGAGAAGAAAAACCTGACATTTTCTGGCATTTAAAATTGTTACTTGTACTATTTCAGTTAAAAAAAATATTCTCTCAAAAACAACTAACCAAAAAAGAAAGTGAATTTTTGGTCTGACAGATTACAGTTTGAATATAGGCAATATCTCCTTTAGCTATGTGATCTTAGGAATTCAAAAAGTCTGATATTAAATATATTAAAATATTTAGAGTTAACATATATGATATCATAAAATATAACAATAAAATGAATATTTTTAATTGTTTTGCCACAAGAGTGTTATGTTTCAGAATATCTGATATACTATCAGGAATAAAAGTTGGGTTATTAAATTTTTTTCTCTGAGTTTCTGTTTTTCTTTTTTTAATCTATAAAACAGGGATGATGATCCCTGATTAACAAGATTGCTGTGAAAATCAGATGAGATAGGCAATGTGAAAACAGCAAGTAGAGCACCGACTTAAGGGTGGTCTTACCCACTGCCTTCCTTCTTGTGGTCCATTCACTCTTCAAGCTGTTGCACCATGGCTTCTGTCCAGCCCATCTCTGAAACCAAAGCTCATGGAGAGTAGCCATAGAGACTCTTCATTCTCAACACTGATTTTGATGCAGCCTTTGTCTCTTTTCCCAGTTCCTCCTTGATGACTCATTGCCCTTGTTTGAGCAATACTATTTGCTTTTAGTTTCTCTCCTACTGTTTTGACTAGTCCTGCTAATTCTCCAGTTCAAACTCTTTTTTCTTTGTTCACCCCTTAAATGCCAGTGTCTCCCAGGCATTTGATTTTAGCCTATTTTTTTTCTTTTCTCTACACAGTCTCCTGGGGTGATTTATTCACTTGATGTTTAAACTATGATTCTAGGCTAGTAATGCAAATCTCTGTTGCCAGTTAGATATTTCTTTTGAGCTGTAAATTCATCAATCAACTTCCCACCGGTCTCTTCCACTTAAATATCTACAACATCTCCAAAATAAAAGTCATTATCATATACCTATTCCATATATATTGATTTCGTTCAATGATGTTCTGGGTCTTGTCATTTCTCAGCTCCATGTCCAGTCTACTACACACTTAGTGCCCCAAAGTACAGTTAATTGGCACTTTGGAGACTCCCAAATCCAACATGCTCCCAAATGTCTTCGTGCATACGAAGAAGAGATAGGAGACCATGTGGTCTTGGAAAAATGGAGAAAATTTCTTGGGGTTTTGATTTTCCAGATCCTGATGCCAATCCTCATGATAATGTAGGGAGGAGTCAAGAGAATTAAAGATGTTAATCAAGCCACAATCAGAAACTGCAATATGCTGATCAGCCCTGCAGCCAGTCCAGGACACCTTCAGGACAAAGGAAGATTTCTACTGGGATCACTAACAACCCATTCCTCACACCTGTGAAGGAGAAACAGAGAAACAGGAACCAGGTCATTCCCTATGGCTAAAACCATGGGGAATCTACAGATTAAAAGCTAGGAATTGCCAGCAGGCCTTTCACACTACATATTCTTACCTTTCATGCTACACACTCGTCCCCTTCCTCACTGTATGTCCATATCAAAGGGAATGGACTAACAAAGTCTTTTAAACTATAGCTCACAGGAACTAAAAAATGATATATAAACTGAATTTCCTGAACACTTGCTCTCCCCCACTTTCTGTGTCTCTCTTGGTCCCTCTCACAACACACTCTGTAGAGTGTTACCCCTTTTCTAATAAACTTTCCTTTTGACTCTAATATTGGCATGTCTGTTGAATTCTTTCTACACTCTCTGTCAACGGGCCCTCTTCTCTCTGTGCAGGGAGGGCTTGGTGTTCCCCAACTTGGGGAAATTTGCCCTGTCCTTCATCAATGAAACCCAGCTGTTCTGTTTGCTCTTGAATTCTGTGACATAAATACCTGTGTTATTCTTCCAAAAAATGTCCTTTTAAAGTTAAGCTATTTTAGATGAATTTATTCTAAAGAATCTTTATTCTTTATTAAAGATCAAGATTTGAACCAAATAGGCCTTTGCATAGAGGTAACTATTGGAGATGTTGTGGTTCTGATGACCCAATCTGCTCTCTTAGTAAATGAAACCAACAGTCTCTGTAGAGTGGCATGGCTGCAGAATGTTTTCTTTTAGAAAAGGTATGACTTAGTACTATTTCATTT
Organism: Cynopterus sphinx; assembly: GCA_030015415.1. Lineage (NCBI taxonomy): Eukaryota > Metazoa > Chordata > Mammalia > Chiroptera > Pteropodidae > Cynopterus > Cynopterus sphinx. The sequence goes on from CM057386.1 coordinate 75,638,875, forward strand.
TCTAAGTGTCACTCACTATTGTTTCATTTCCTCCTAACAAACCTAGTTCAAAACACAGTATTTGCATTCACTATAAAGGATTTAGTAATGAAGAGTTCCTGGGAGATAAGAAGGGAGGGTACAATTCTGTTTTTCACTTGAATTTCCTTATAGGATAGTCTCTTTTTCCTAGTATCCTTTTTCAGGGGCCAGTTAACCAAGTCTTACTTCTCTCTGAATATTTCCTGATCTTTCACATCTTCCTGTGTGCTCATCCTTCTTTCTAGGTCTCTTAACATCTTTCCTTTTTCTTAGGCAGAGTATCTGTACCCTGCCTAAAGGTGTGGAAAGATGTGTTGATACTAACTGATGTGACTTTTTTCCAGGTTTTCCTTCTTTACTCCCACCATTTATGGGTTGACTTGGGCTTTTGCCATCTTCTCTCAGGGAAGAGCTGGTATTGCAGTGGGCATATAAGAGGAAAAGAAAAATAGATTTTTGAGTTTCTAAGTAGACTTTTGAACACCTCATTTCATAAGTAAAAGGAAAATTTTTTAAGCTGCAAAAGTCAAAGTTCATGTATAAACATATATTTGAGAAAATATTTGGTAATTTTGGAGTCAGATTCCTGCTTTACATTTGTTCAAGATTTATGATGAGCTGGGAAAGGTGAAGAGTAGATGAAGAATGCTAGTGAGTTCCCTCTGCCCTCTCTTGTCTCCAGCACTTGGCCAATGCTATGTAAATTCGGTGATCTGAGGTCAGAGGGGAAAGTACTTGATTTCTTGGTGTGGCTCTGAAAAACAAATAAGGCTCCAGAGTTTCTCTTCAAGATATCAGCAGAATGAGGTGCTGCCTAGACTGTCTAGATAGAGGGGGTTGGAGGCAGACTTCCTAGACTGCCATAGCTCCCAAGTGACCAGAAAGAATCCAAAAGGAGATGGAAGTGCATGAGCAAGGGGCCTGGCAGAACTAAAGGGACTTTGCCGTCCAGGTGAGAGAGCATGGATGGGGAGGAGTGATGATCCAAACTGTGACATCCAATGTGGATAGGGGCAAGGGTTGAGAACAATGGGATTTGCCTGTGCCACGAGAGACATAGTGCATTTGGGGAGATGGAAAAGAGAGAAAGATGGGACTAAGTAAAAAGATGCTAGGCTCCTGAGGGTGATCTCTTAAGTAGCAGTTACAGGATGCTTTTTTGTTGTAGTTTTTTTTTTTTTTTAATGTCCAAATCATCACCAAAATTATGTTGAAAGTTTTAGGTGGAGAAAATAAAGACATAGATTTTATTTGGAATGGGGGTCATTTCGAAAACAGTAGGGGTTATTGGAGGGGACTGAGCAGTGAGTGACCTATAGGACAAGCAGGACAAAAGCAGCATGGAGATAAATGCCTGGCTGAGGTGGAAAGGGACTTGGAGAAAGTATGAACTGTATTAACGAAGGTGTGTACATAATCTGAAGGTTCCCACAAATTCCTGATAAAATAAAACTCTTTTTTATACCACATTTGGTAAGTTGAACTTCAAACTGCATGAATGGTTCAAACATCATTAGAATTTGCATATGAATAAAAAGGTGACCTGATAACACTTAAAATAGGGCAATGAAATTAGGTTTTCTCTAAGTCCTCTGTTTAGTCTTAAAACTATGGTTTTAGAAATACACATTTTTAGTCCAATCCTATCACTTTTTCCCCTCAATTTGGACATAAACAACTGTGACCAATCAGTTTTATGAGGTTATTACTTTATGCAATGGGAATGCAGTTATTCTGAGTTGTCTACACAGCTTAATGCTGAGGGAAGTTAAAATAATATTTGATGCTTGGCCCTACCCTAAGATATTCTGATTTCAGTGACATGGGGCATTGTCTTCAAAAGCTCCTCATGTGACTCTAATGCATGAATTAAAGGTTCAGAACTACTGCAGTGAATACTTTAGCTCATTTTACATGTAGTTTTTTGGAAAGTATTTTTCATAGTGGCTACATCTCTTTAAATGAGACAAAACCTATTGAACAAGATTCCAAAATCATCAAAAGTCAAAGGAGTGAAAGGAGGATGTAAGAGAAAACTAAGGTTGGTCTTGCCACTGGGATTCTAAGTCTGATCATTCAGCTTGTGAATGACCCAAACTCTTTCTTTCTTGTCTCTTTCCCTTCGATGGTCTAACCTTCAAGACATTCCATTGTTTCCAGCTCCTTTAAAAGAAGGTGGATGAAGAGTCTGTTTTGCTGCTTGACTGAATGAAAAGTTTGGGTGGACAAAATTGGAAACTATTGACTTACTTGAAACTGGGGACGAGGTATGAATTGTATTAACCTGTACTATGAACTAATATGAGGAATATGAATATGCTTCCTGATCTTCCACAATTTCCAACTTAATTTAGCATTGGAGACACAAAATGGCAATTCTTAACCTTTTAGACTTAAACATACCCAACAGATATTTGTATAATACCATTACCTATCCTACCATCCCTGGCCTCAGAGATGCTACATGGCATAGATTTGATTTAAATTAAATGATTTAAGAGGAATTCTCCTTGAGAGGTTGCTGAAAATTGTTGGCATAAGCTGCTGAGATTTTAGCTGTTGTTCATGTCTGGTACCATATTTCTTGCTATTTGGGGAGAAAGCTTGGATTGGCCCTTGTACATTTTTCTTTTAATGCATTTTTTTTTACACAACTACTTATGATAGAAAAAGTTAGGATTTGTTTGAATATTCTCATTATGGGAAGGAGGATTCTAGAGTGAAAAGCACTTTTACTACTCTTTTATGGCAGTTAACTGCCAAATAGGCTGAAGTATTTGTTCTTCTGGAAATAATTAGAAAGACCTACATTCCATTTTAGAAATAAAGAGTAATGTAGCAATGTTCCTTAACATTTACTTTTCAGCTGTGATTTCAGGTAGCTTATATGTTACTGTGCAAATCAGCAGAACTCTTTCATGACTTTATGGATGTAACCTTGAAAGTATAACCTTTGAATCAAAATAAATATTATTGCCCATAAATATCACAAGTGTCCAATTGTATAAACCAATTTTTCATCAGGCTTGAATGCAGAAAAATGATGAGACTACAAATCAATGATTTACAATGAAGGTAATATAGTCATTTTCCTTGAACCATTTATGTGACTTTAAGCCATATATGTATCTTTATTAACTTTTTTTTTTCTGGAGAAGCTAGAATTAAATTTCCATTCAGATGTACTCATATATTTAATTTTAGCTTATAAATGTTGGTATTATTACAAATAAAAACAAAATTTGAAGTAATTTGTATTTTTCTATTCTTTGGGTTTTACTTTCTAGTATAACAAAATGTAATTTATGAGCTACCAAAGCTAGAGCAAGAAGCAGGCACAGGCACACCGTGAGGGTGACAGTGTGAATTAATAAAAGTCTTTTAAAAAGCAATGTACATTGATATCTTTAAAATGTTCATATTATTTGATACAGTGATTTCACTTTTTAAATTATCATTTAAGAATGTTATTAAGAGGTACTTGCAGTTGACTTTTTTGAAAAAATCAAGTTGTAACTTTTATTACAAATTAAAAATGAGGTTATTAAAAAATCTGACCAAATATGAAACAATTTAAAAACCTTTAAAGACATATTGAGAAAAACCAGCCTTCTTAAAAAAAAAAAAAAGCACATTTATCATTACCAAAAAGAGATGTCTTTTGGTAAAAATATTAAAAACCTCATGCTACATAGACAATGAGATGGTTTTCATTATTTGGTCAAGGAGCAAAAAGTAAGCATTTAAGGTTTTTAGCTTCAATCGTTTGTTTATTTCTCATTGCTGGAATTTCATATTCATTTCCTCTTGTTGGATGACTAAGGAGGATAATGGTAGAGATGGTAAGATGGCATTTAATCAGCCAAGCCCTGCTCAGCCTTGGGAGTAGAGAAATTCTCCGCTGGCAGATTGGCTGTTTTTGTCTTTTGCCATCTTGTGATTTAAGGATTCCTAGGGGTCTGTGTCCATAAGTGAAGTTATGGCAGTATGGCCAATGAGGAAGCTGCTGACCTTGGGTCTCATTTTGATTTTTCTTATCTTCTTCATTGCCGTCCTTTCTGAGTTGTCTTTGAAGAGGAGAGGCCCTGAGGAATTGTGGTCATAACCCTGATTGTCAGCACCCTCCATCACTTCTCCCTGCACAGGAGGGTTGGAATACTGTGTTCGATGCCTATAAGGTCTCCACATGTACTAAGGCGGGAACTGTCACCAGAGGTGGGGTGAGTGCTATTGGTGAGTGCCTTTGGGAACACTCTGTGACCCCTCATTCTTTTCTCCACTATCACTATTCTGGTAAATCTGCTGATAATTGTGAGGAGGACTCCTGTTATGTGGATAGTGTCTATAATGATTATAGTCTGCTGCATCTTTTAGTGTCTTGCACTGGGATCTCACCAGGGCCTATAACATATGCCACCTCTGCACCTTCTTCTCCTTCAACCATGTCATACTTCGTAGTCTTACCCTGTGAATGTACTCTTGGGGCTGCTTTTCTTTACAGCAGCCTGGTGTACAAATATATCTTCCTTGGTGTCATTCCCATTGCCTTACACTTTCATTTTATATCTTAATTAGTGAAAAACTTAGGGAATGGAGGTACTATTATTGGGTGCCCTCAAATTTTGACACTTAGGTTAGATTCAGGGCAGGTCACAAGCATCGCTCTCTTTATGACTATGGGTGTTTTCAACAATAGTTTGCAATTACTTTATAAAAATGCTATATTTTAGTGTTGAGGGACATGGACTCTAGATCCAGAGTGCATATTTTCACTTCCCTGTGAAGTGCAAATAATAACAGTGCCTGCCTCATCAGGTTGGAATATGTAACTTAATGCATGTCAAGCACTTAGAACACCACCTAGAACATTTGATAAATCCATACCAGTGCCAGGCCATGTTCTGGGTGGAAGTAATGGGTTGTGACGAAGGCATTTTTCCTTCTTGAAGAAACATCCCAAATGAATAATACCATCACATTTGTCTACAATAGGCAGCTTTCTATTTAATGCTGTGGTTAATGCAAATTATGTTTTAGGTCAATCTTTGTTATTCACATATTTCATGTTCTCTTCAAAAATTGGTTTTGCTTCTAAACCATTTTTTATTTTCAAATACTAACTTTACACATATACAAATGCTAATAGCTTATTTTTCAAAAATACTTCTAATTATATCTCATATGTACCAGAAGGGAAATCTACATTTATCTGTGCGTAAAGCTTTTTGTGGAGTTGCAAGTGTAGAATGACAAATTAAGGAGCTTTCATATTCTGTTCAAGGGGATATAGGAAACTTAGTTGTTGGGAATTTAAGATTTTGTGAAAAAAGTTCATATTGTTATTCAGTTACAAAATTGTAATGGAATGAAAAACTGCATAATTTAGCAGAACTCAGAAGGACATATTTCCCTTCATAAAATGTATAGCAGGGAGGACACATGTCCTCTGTCATATGTTTGAAATTATCTAAAATGTGAGAAACTAAGCAGTTAAATATGCACATAAAGGTTCACAGGACCTCAGTGGTAGAATATGAGATGATAAATTTAGTGGAGACTAGACCAGGCAGGCTCTCTGACTCCAGAGAAAGAAAGAAGTTGTGTTTTTTTAGAAGTCAGGCCTCAGGTCATTCTCCACAGTGGTTAATGAGTACAGTTGGTATAGAAACTAAAAAGTCACCACAGGAACCCTGAACTATTCAGCTTTTCCTCGCACACAAAAACTAATTGAGGGATGGACAAACAATTTAATGAGCCAAACAGTGAAACCAGTTTTTATGCCTTGACATTGTCTAACTATTTGAGATTTATTGCTTAGAGCAGAATCCATTATATAGTCTAGAAAAACCTACAGGCAGTTCAGGTAATCAACTTACCCATTACTAATTCCTTTTTTAAGTTAAATTTATTGGGGTGACTTGGTTAATACAATTATATAGGTTTCAAGTGTACAATTCAATAATATGTCATCTGTATGTTACATTGTGTATTCACTACCAAAAGTCAAATCAGCTTCCATCACCATATATTTGACCCTGTTTACCTTATCTACCTCTTTCTTTCCCCTCTTTCCTTCTGGTAACCATTAAACTGCTATCTGTGTCTATGAGTTTTTGTTTGTTTGTCTAGTCATTTTCAGTTTTATATCCCATGTATGAGTGAAATCATAAGATTCTCAACTATTTCTATCTTACTTATTTTGCTTAGCATGATAATGTCAAGATACATCCATGTTGTCACAAATGGCAGTATTTCATCTTTTTAATGGATGAATAATATTCCATTGCATATATGTACCACATCTTCTTTATCCAAGCTTCTATTGAAAGGCACTTTGGTTCCATGCCTTGGCCACTATGAACAATGCTTCAATGAATATTGGAATGCATATGTCTATAGATAAATGTTTTCAAGTTTTGGTGGTAGACATGCAGAGGAGGGATTGCTGGGTCATATGATAATTCTATTCTTAATTTTTTGAGGAATCTCTATACTGTTTTCCATAATGGTTGTACCAATTTACACTCCCGCTAGCAGTATATGAAGATTTTTTTTCCCCCGACAACCTCTACAATGCTTGTTATTACCTGTCTTGTTTATGATAGCCATTCTAGTAGGTATCTCATAACCACCCATCATTTATTCTTAATCTCGAAGTTGAAAAACAGCAGCAGGAAGATAGTACCTAAGAATTCATTTACTTTTTTTTTACCTGTTCCTCTTGATCTGGTTATTAATTTTTTTTTACTGCATATTCCATGTATAATAGAATCCATGTGAGTAGCATAAAGGAAGACTATGGAAAAGTCACTACTGATATTAAACATATTTTCATGTACTTACTGACTATGCATATACTTTCATTTGTAAAGTATTTGTTTCAATTTTTTGTCCATTTTTATTGAGTTGTCTTCTTTTTATTTTGTTAGAGTTCATTATGTGTTCTGAATATAAGGCCTTTGTCAGAATGCACATTGCAAATATTTCTGTGACTTTCCATACCTATATATGTATCTGTGTGTATATTTCTAAATATCATCATAAGTGTGGATCTGTGAGTACATACATGTGTGCGTATGTGTTTATTTTGTTCTTTTACTATCGTTTTAGTGGCATTTATGGAGGTAGCAGTGAGTAAATGCACATATTTAATTTGATATATTTTCTTCAAAGTCTATAATTGATTCTTCATCTGTATTCTCTAAGTGTTCTTTACATCCTGTTTAGAGGATAATGTAACATTATATTATAGTGATTTATTTACATGTTTACTGGACGGGCTTGTTTAGAGTAAGATCAGGTTTTCATCTTTGTATTTTTATGACTAGCACAGACCCTAGCAATTATTACACACTTTAATAAATTGAAAAAGGGACACTACTTATTTGGGAGAAGCTGGGATTATGATGGTTCTCTCTAGGATTCTATTCTCTGTTATTAGTGTATACTTTTTGAAGCTTTAGTTGAAAATATAAAATGTGGATAGTCTGAGTGTATTTTATATAGTCTCCTCTAATTACATTCCAATAGGCTTTGAACTAGAGCAGAAGTCTACACACTTTCTGTAAGGTATAGAGAATAAATATTTTTAGCTTTGTGGACCATGCAGTCTCTGTCACAACTCTGACTGCTCTGTGAAAGCAGCCATAGACAATACATAAATAAATGGGTGTAGCTGCGTTCAAATAAAACCTTATTTAATATAATATTTTAGGTCAGTTAAACCTCAACTAAAAACCTTATTTACAAAACAGGCAGTATCCTGAATTTAGCCTGTAGGCAATAGTTACTGACCCCTAAACCAGAGGAACTTCAGATGTATTTAGGTGTGAATGCTACTTTAGGTGCTTTACTTCCAGCAGAGATTTGGTTTAACAAATTCTTTAGTCTATGTGCAATAGTTGGAATGTATTTTTCCCCACACATTCTGCATTGTTTTGACTGTGTGGCAGTCATGAGAATCTGTCTCTCAGAACTGTCTCCAACTATTGAGAGTATTACTGACGACCAATGTCCTAGATGCTGCACTCTGAAATCTACCCCCACATGGTTTCCAGTGAAATGATCCCAGACAGTGACTGAGCACAGCAGAGTTAGCAAGGCAGGCACATGCCTTAGAGTGTGAGACTCTCCTGGTCCAGGAATTTACCTTAAGAACCCCCGACATCCTGCTGAACTTCCCTTACAATTGTGCTACACTCTAAGAGGCTCCCACCCAACCTTCTTCCCACCTCTCCTTCCCTCTCATCGCAGTCAATGACTTCCTCACCCTTTCCAGTTCCCTCTCTGGTTTCTCTCACAGGTATGTGCCTGAACCCGGCACTTGCTTTTTGAAGCACCTGAACTAATATAAACTGATTATTTATTTTGTGTTTTGCAGACTTGATTATCAAGGAACATGTTGACATCTGCTATAACTTCATAAAGAGAATATGAGTAAAAGCAACAGTGGAAAGAAATATCAAAAGGAAGTCTTTGAAGACTAAAAGTGGATAGTAGGATGATAATTGACTGAGTCAAGCAGAGGAGGTTTCCAACTGCCAGCAGACATGATTTATGAAGATAATCTAGATGCCACTCAACACAGAGCCCTAGAAAGTTGTGAGAATTGGAGGTGAGTAAAAGGCTGAAATTAAGATCTGAGAAAATAATATCCAAAAATTTCTGGCCAAGTAAAGGATGGGGGTGAAGTGATGGTCTCAAGGGGTTACGGGAGGGTCTGTACACTGAACAGTGAGACATCCAGTCCCTGTTTTTGCTTTGCTTCCAGATCACTAGCTGCAAAGCATTAATCTGAAGACTAGATAAGGCTAGAGAACTTTCTTGGCCCTAGAAAGATACTGATATTTGAACACTATTCAATTGAAGTCTGATTTGGCGCCATTTACTCCACAGATAATCAAAAACCCTACCCATGTACCTAAAGTTTTCAATCTGCTTTTCCATGCCTGACTTGAAAATGAGACCTGACAGATGAGAATCATCCAGCATTTTGGGTAAGCTTCTCACATAAAAGGGAGAGACAAATCAATGAACTATTTAACTAAATTAAAAAAAAAACATATAAAATAGAAGAATTAGAGAGCAGAAGAAACTTTATAAAAAAAGATGTTGCTGATATGAAACAAGAACAGGATGACACAATAAAGGAACAATCAGAATATAAGAAAAAACTCTTGGGATTTAATAATATAATGCTTTTCTACCAAACACATAAATTAAAAAATTCAAAAGGAGTAGAAGGTAATGCCTAAAAATTACCCAAAATACACAATGAAAATAAAGATTACCAGGTTTTTGAGTATCTGACAAATTGAAATTTGGGAAAGAGAGAGCAGGTAAAATTATGAGTAGGGAATTATCTAAGAAGTGATATAAGACATTTCTAATAACAGAAGGTCAGAGTCTACCATAGGAAAGAAAAAGACTCTAAGACAGGGATCCCCAACCCCAGGTTGCAGACCAGTACTGATCCGTGGCCTACTAGGAAATGGGCTGCACAGCAGGAGGTGAGTGACAGGTAAGCAAGCCACGCTTCATCTGTATTTGTAGCCGATCTCCAGCACTAGCATTACTGCCTCAAAGGAGCACCAGTCCCTGGTGCCAAAAAGTTTGGGGACTGTGTCTAAGACATATATCACGAAAGTTCAGAATCCAGGGATAAAGAAAAGATCCTTTAAGTACTTAAAAAGTGACACTATGCCACCATCACAGGGTTGGGAATCAGTATGGCATTGAATTTAGAAGCAGCACCTTTGGTTACTAGGAAAAAAAAAATAGATCAATGCTCTACCAAGGCATCATGCCAAAATAATCTTCCTACCACTTAAAATTGATCATGGCATCAATGTTTAACGTTTTTCAAACATTTCCCATTACAAGAGGTTAAAGTCTATTATACTTGGAATGATGTATGAGATCATTCACAATCTGAATATGGGTGTCTTTCCCATGTTTCTCATTGCTTGTTAAATACACACACACACACACACACACACACACACACACTTGCACACACACACTTAGGTTATAATAGAAGGAAAGTTATTTGTTCAGTATTTTTCTGAACATCTTGTTCATGTCCATACTTTTCACTTTAAGTCTGAGAGGCAGAGAGTGTTATAGACTTTTTTTCGTTATTTAATGCACAGTTCGAATATTATCTCTTCTTTGAAATCTATAAGTTCAGCAATGTCACTTTTTCAGTAAGAGAACAAGTGTATAAAATAAGATCAGTGAAATAAAAACAGGTTAGTTTGTGGAATTTGTGCCTCTCTTCCTATCCAAATTAGTCAAAATTAATCACTCTGCTATGTTTTAGTAATTTAAAAATAAATTAAAATGACATCTATGAAATAATATTACCACACTACGATATAATAATTTAAACATAATTTTTATATCCCCCCCCCAATTTTGAGCTCCTTGAGAGCATGGTCAGTGTTTATTAGTCTTTGCATACCAGAGTCGCTTCATGACTGATAAATGGATACTCAATAAATATCTCTTAAACTGAAATGAATTAGGAAAATTTCTAAAGTAAAAAACAAAATAGAAAAACCACAGGAGGGCTTATAAGGCATATCTGAAATCTTTCTCAATATGACTTCTAGTGGTTTCTTGGTAGATGGATGTGAAAATTATCTGGTTTGTGAACACTACATTTCCCTTTTCCATTAGTGAAATGTGGTACATTAACTAATTGAGGTGGGGTGAAGAGATGTGCATCCCTTCTAATAGATGTAAGTTTATTTCCTTCAATATAGGGTGCTAGAGATGTGATCACATTCTCCCCTTGTGTTTCTCATTCTCCCAGGAAAGCTTCCATTAGAAGGAAAAGATAGGACATGATATAAGGATAAGATCAGTTACATGAAAGCAGGGTCAGCTTGTGGAATTTTATAAAAACTACATATTTTTTTAAAACAATGTAATTTTCTCCTGCTTAGTATAGTTATAATTCTAACATCACAGGTATTATAGAATTTGTAAAACAACAGGTACATTTATATTTGGGTAGTGCTTTGAAATTTCAAAAGATAAGAAACATGTCAATTTCTAACAAAAATAAACTTTTATAAAAATTCAAATGAAAAATGAATCCAGTTTTTTAAATCCAGAGTAAAAAAATTTCAGGAGCTATTTTTTTCAAATGTTGAACTGCATCATGTTTGAGAAAAGACAGTTAGTTTAAAATATTAAGGGAAAATCGATGGAGTTGTTAATAGAAAATGGAAGATTAAAGCTTTTAGTGACATGTTAGACAAGCACATTTAAACAATTTAAAAGTAGTTTTTCCCCACTGGATTGCTTATTTCTCATTCCTGAGTTGTCAGGGTCTTTAATTCATTTCAACTATTTCTGATCAGTAGTTCATCTTTTTTGAAGCAATGTTATTTTATTGTGATGATTGAAATGCACCTTTTCTAACACACATGAAAAACACCCTTCAGCAGCACCCACAAAGGGTTTATAATGGTGTCTACCACATTTTATTAGTCTATGCTACATTTCAGATAATGAGAGTTTAACCAAGTAAGTGTGTATGCACATGTGTGTGTGCGTGTGTGTGTGCATGTGTGTGTATGTGTGTGTTTGTGTGTGTTAAAGCAAGGACTATGTGAGTCACATTCAGTTTTGTGCAAGTACTATGTCACTTCAAATGATAAAAGAGTGGTATCAAGCCAATGGAGTAGACCCAGACAAGGCGTGATGGTGGCAGAAATACCTTCTCAGCTGGAACAAAACATGCACGAGAAAGTGAGAATTTCAGCATCAAGTGCCCAAGGATTGTAATGTGTGAGCTCTAGGACTAAGTTTTACTGGGTGAGTCTGTCAGTATAGTCCTATGGGACGCTTCCTGGAGGAGATAATAGGTGGCTACTACAAGGTGGTTGTACTCCTGCACAACCTGACATGAGATTTTGGATGAAAGCTGGACTGCCTCTGGAGAGGTAAGGTAGATACATGAGTGGTTCCCAGTGCTGGTGAGGGTACCAAAAGCAATATTCAATATTCCAAAACATATTCGAATCGTTGTCTTGTTCTGTCAATCTTTAGTGATACTACCCTACCCCAAAACTGTGATTGCACACCTGATTAACTGCAAATAGCTTCTCAACTATGTTTCCATACTTCCTTCCTTCCTTCTTTATAATTCACTTTTCTCTACAATAACCAGTGGGATATTCTTAAAAACAAACAAAAAATTTATGTTACTTTCCTGCTTAAAATCCTCCAATGTCTTGCCATTTCATTTAGAAAAAAAATCCAAAGTCCTTGTGATGGCCCCATGTGGCTTGGCTCATACTTCTCCATCATCTACCACTCTTTTCCCTGGCCACAATGGCTTTCTTGGGGGTTTCTCCCAAGGGCTTTGGAATTTACTTTCCCCTTTGCCTGGAACATTCTTTTTGCAAGACTTCCTATGTTTGGATCCTTCCTCCTTTGTTGTTTAGGTCTTTGCTCAAATATCCTGATCTAATCTAAATTATATACCTTCATCTCCTTCCACCATATCACCCTTTTTATATTTTATAGCGTCTATCATATTTGCTATTATATTATGTTGTTACATTATATTATACAATCTATCTATCATCTATCTATCTAGTTGCCATTTTAGTGTCTATCTCCCTCCTCCACTTGCTAGACTGTTAATTTTTTTAAGGTTGTGAAATTACCTATCGAACTATTTTTGGCTTCCAACCACTGTCAACCTCATAGAAGAGACTAAATAATGATCATTACATTGTATTCATGAAACATTTCACAGGATAATACATACATCCTTGACTGCCTGACCACTTCCAAAGAATCCCAACCACACTCAGTGATTCCAAGAAAAGAGCAGCCCCCGGACCCTCTCTTCAGGTCTGTCTAACTTAACAGTGTTCTCTCTCTTCCTCACCTCATTTCCTTCTCTTCCCTTCCCTCACTATCCATCTCTCTCCCTCCCTCTCTCTCACCCTTGCCTCATCCTCTCTCTCTGTTGTCTGGACCACAGTTATTACACCACTTACACTGTGTGAATGGAAGTCCTGTCCTTCCCCTGGTCAGATGAGGCTGACCCAAAGATCTTGGTGACCCACAAGATGCTAGGCCAAGTCCATCTGCCCATCTCCTTTCATGGTCAAGGTGACGACAAGTATTCACCTGGTGTGGTGAGAGCTGTTGTCCTTTCTGTCTCTTGGGCTAGGCCAACCCCCTTCCTCCCTGCTGGATCTTGGAGGGCAGGGAGGTGAGTCTATGTTCTTTGTGTGGAAATCATTTCGTTAGATAAAGGAAACTGCTCTTGTTCACTTTCAGAACTAGGGACTGAGATTTAACTAGTCTTTAGCATTGAGCACTAGTTTGATATCAAATATTTTGATTATATTTCTCAGATCTTTCTATCAATGCTTCTTAAGGATGAAACCCCAGGAGGAACTAGACATTTGGTGGTTCTGGCTGAGGTGGAAGCTTTAGCAGAGGGTCATCAACATTTCCTGTTAAGTGACTGAGGATATATTCAGAGGAACAGGTGGTATCATTTGACACTGAGATTTATCTGACAGCTCAGAGAAGATGTTTACTGCTCAGTTACTTAGGAAATCAAATGCTAACCCCCATGGCAGGAAATACAACCCACTATAAAAGGGATCAATGAATGTACACGCATATGGAAAGTCAAGAGCTCAGTGTCTCTCTGCAGTTGTGGGACCATGTTAATTCTTTTCCTTCCTCCTTTTCTAATACCTATAATGAGGGTAGCAGAGAAGCAATCACTATAAAAATACTTAGATGTTGATATTACTGAATCTTTTGGTGGTACAAATGAGGTTTAATTTTCCAATATAACTTTTTTTTGTGATAACACTTGGAAATCGTGTGTTTCCTTATGCATGCTGTAAAAATGGTAACTTTTACATTTCTTTTACATCTGTTTACCTACTGTTTTTACAGCAATAGTAAGGTGTTTCTTTTTTTTGTTGTTATTAATATAGTAATCATTCACCATTCTTCCGGAAAGCTACCCTTTACATTTCCTGGTGATGTTTTTATTATCGCATTTTATTTAATGAGAGATCATGTGCATTCAAAAACACCTGTTTCTGACATCTTTCTGTTCCAAGTACTTTATTTTAGCATATCATATATCACTCTTTAGTGTTGTATTAATACCATTCTCATTGAGAATCACATTGAGGCTACTATTAGAATTTAAATAACTAAAATGTACCAAGTTAATAGTTAAATTAATTTTTCCAAAGCTAAGGACTACGGTAATTTTTCACCATCCAAAGATTTAACTTGTAATTATTAATCTCTATATGAAAAAAGAAAAACAAGCTAGTTAAGCATCAGGATCAGCTTGAAGATTGCCACTGAAGAAAGAAGACAGAAAAGTTTTGTTTAGTTCTTCGATGGCGTTGGAGTTGAGGCTTGCCTTGACCTCCTGGAAGAAACATACTAATGACAGAACTTGGTCATCTTGTTCCAAGATAACTGACAGAATTGGATCTCTTTGGATGTGTGTAGAATTTTACCCTTGACTCCCATTTTTAATCACTTATCTAGACTTGGTAGCATTAAATATCTCTGTATAGAGGAAACTTGGTTCCTGACCTGGAAATGAAACATGTATTAGTGTAAAGGAATTATTAATGCAAAAACAAATATGCCCCATGGCTACATAGGTACTGAGAGCCAGAGCTGAAATTTGAACCTGGGAGTGTTTGACTCTGAGGCCCACATTTTGTTCCCTATGTCATGCCGCTTCTCTAACGATGTGCCAGAAATGTTATGTGGGATGTGCTCGCTATGACTCAAGAAATAAATAATGGCCATGGAGAGGGACCAGACAGCAACTGAAGGGATTGTGAGCTGCTGCTATTATAGTTTCTCAGATGTTGATTTCTTTGCAGTGCTTAGATTTCTGAGGCAGAGAGCAGCTGGGAGGTTCTGGCAAAATGCATAGTCTTTATCCTTAGTTCTGGCCCACTGCATATAACTTCCATCTACTCCTCTGCCATAGTGAGGTGACCAGAGAAATGAATACCCTTTGAAAACCTTTTTGCCTCTTTTCTTTAAAGTCTAGGAAAGAGCTGGGATAAGTCATCCATTATGCTTCCTTTTACATGGACTCCAGTTTGACTCTACTCAATCATTAGAGCTGAGGAGGTCTTTCAAATGAAAAGCATGGCTCCAATTTTTTGTTTTACACAGGCAGAATAAAATGAAAAGGGTAGTTATAGGAGGTGGGGAAGAGTTTTTGTGTCTTTGCACTTTATAAATAAGCTTCATCTCTCTGTCAGGTGGCCTCATGGTTATTCCCTAAGCATTCCATCTTGTCCTTGGTGCACACTGGGGTCCCTTTCCTGAGGAAGGGAGGAGAGCAGTAAAGGCATCGGTGCATATAAAGGGAGATGAGATAAAACTCACAGAGAGGCCAGCTCTTCTTAAGTGGGTGCTTGGATATACTTGCCACAGCTCTCAATGGGCAGGGCCTGGGGTCCAACCTATTTATAGACTGTTTCTTTATTCCTTTGGTGAGAAAACAGAGAAAAATTAGCAGATATTTTAGCCTTGGTTGCTCTGAAAGCCCAGCCTGAGGCAAAGGACTTATATGTTAATATTTTATTAGGGAGTGCAATTCCAGGGAGCAGGAGTGAAACAAGAGGAGTGAAGCAGGGAAGAGCAGAGAGTAAGTACAAGAATGCATTATTATCTAATTTGCCACAGCTAAGTGAACCTGATTGTTTGATTGAATGGGTTTGTTATCCAAGAAACCACAAAAATGTATCTGAACATAGTTCATCCAGGACAAGAAAGAGGGAAGAATTTTTTTGGTTAAGCATTTACTCCATAGGGAGCTAACTAATTCCCATGACCTCCACCCTAGGTTGACCTGCTCCACCAGATGGGCTCCTTGATTTTAACAAAAAAGTCCCAAGCAGGGCAAAAGTTTCAAACATGGGCCTGCGGTGAGGCACTGTCAGGAATTGCCTATGTGAAGTTGGCTCTGCAGTGGTGACAGGAGTAAGAAGTAGATGAGGCAGAGGGGATATGAAGTGATGCATAAGAAGTATGTAAGACACTGTCCACTCCTTGTACTTCTTTTTAGCTTTGATAATGATCTCCATTAGTACAGATTTAATGCAAGGTTAACAAACCAAGTTATAGTTCCCACTGTGTAGCTGATTGCAAGGTTGCTATCAATATTCATCATCTTCCCTTTCCACAACTCAGTCTAGATTTCTCTCAGCATCTGCCAGCACTCCGTCTGACTGGTCTAGGTTGCCTTCATTGCTGTTTGCACATTCTCATAATTTCATCCTGGGGG